>JAQMYJ010000012.1:26334807-26347705 GCA_030014305.1 Clarias laeviceps | reverse complement strand
AAGGGGAGAGAGCGGCGTTGTGGCTCCATCTCCTGGCCACCCGACAGGAATCTGTCGTCTAATTTAGAGTGCTTGGGGGAGGCTTGCTCCTGCGGCCAATCAATGTGCAGCCGCTTGACTGCACGCGTTATTACTTCAAGCAGCTCCTCATACTCTCTATCCTCCTTAGAGGAGCGTTCTGAGGTAGCTACTTCCATTTCCGCAGAATCAAGAGAGCGAGTCTCTTCTACACACTTACAAGAAGCACCGAGGCGCATTTGTGAAGTGGAGGGAGAGACTTCCCGATCGGATGAGAGGGCGAGAGAAAGGAGGGGGAATCCGTCTCGCGCACCTCTGCCAGATCGGCTTGTGAGCCCCAGGAATGCAACGCGGCTCGTGGTTCTCTGAGGAAAGTGAGGCGCGCGCGAAGCACTTTCATGGGGAGAAAATCACAATGTTCACAGTCTCCTTGAAGGCCGAGGAGAGCGTGCTTTTCGCCCAAACACTCGAAACAAAAAGTGTGGAGATCGCCCTCCGAAAGGAAATTTTCACAAAGGGGGACACATCTCATTTTTATCGGTGAGTTAACACTTTTCTTTATTTTAGCTTGCTTGTAAACACACGCGACACAATGCGGTCTGAAGACAAAAAGATCTGAGGAATGTTTCCGGTTCACTCCTATTTATAACCTGCAGGTGCGTCTCATCAGACGACGTCACCTGACCGAGGTTATATAAGCCAAAATTTTGCGTGTTTGATACACACATGCTTCACAACCGAGAACACGAAAAGATCTTCCCATAGCGTTTTCACGCAGCATCGAGTGTAGCTTTTGAAAGGGAACTGTTATGTATCAGCGCTACAAGTAAAGCTTGTCAGCCTTCCCCAAAAGAAAAGACAACTGTATGCATTGGAGACCAGAAAAGGTTCCAACTTATCTTGGCTCAAGATATTATTGTAGCTGCACTTGGTCCTGACTATACAAGGACCATTGTCATTACCTTTGCCTCCACCAGATTTTGTAGATGATAGCATCACATTTACCTTTCTTCCTCCTGACACCACTGAGGACATCATCGCTCCTCCTCCTCCCACCTCGAGCAAGGGCCTCCCACCTCCCATTTCCACTCAAGATATCATCTTTGCTCCATCTCCTCCTGATTCTGCAAAGGGATGTTGTCACTCCTATCCTGCTAACTTAAAAAAGGACACTGTCGTCCTGCTATCTACTGAGGGAGTGCTTGATCTGCCTCTAATGCTATCATGGATGATATTTTTTTAACCTTGCCTGCCCATTCTGCAGAGAGGTTTACTGTTACACTACCTTCTTTCACTTTGCAGTTCATGTCATGTTCAACTCCATACTGTATGTCCTGACCTGTCCTTATCCTAATTTTCAATTTGCATGGAGCGATGACCTCCTTGATGCTACCAATGAATAACATAAAAGCTAAATTAAACAGACTCTGTGATAAATTCCCCTTCTAAGTGTGCATTAGGTTTATCAGCATGATCCTGATTTTGTGTTGTTTTGTTAAAGTTGGCTTTTTTTCCGGTTGCTGTTTTCTTGTTGCTGCGGTTGTCATTGGTGTTTTACAGAAAGTGTCCAGTTATTTCGTGTTTCATCCTATTTTAATATATTAATATATAACATTTATTTTACATATTTTGATCTTGCTGTATAATGTTACTTCTCAAATGTGTTTTTTACTTTAAAGTCTCATCATTTATTTATTCTTAGCCTTTGCCTTATGTTACGTTTTGTACATAATTAGTCTTACTGTTTTTTACTTGTCTCATGATTTTACATTATTTTTCTTGGGCTTTTTGCCTTTCTTGCAGTTGCCACATTGGTTCGTTTGATCCACAAGTTATTGGCACAGGTTTTACACCAGATGCCCTTCTGTTTGCAATGCATCAATATTTCCAGGCTTAAGACTAGCACTCAGGATGCCCTGTACCTCCAATGGCTGGGTATTCTATATGGGTATAGGGTTATTGGCCTTGCCAAAGGGCCCAACAGTGGCAACCCAGCAGCGGTGGTCTTGAATCCCCGACCTTCTGATCAGCAACCATCCCATTCTTGTTGAATATATTCTGCCAATGTTCTGCCCTGGACACAGACTTAAATAAGATTCTATGTTAGACTTTTTCTTACAGTATATACTGTCTCACAATGCAAATACAAAAGCCTCCAAGCAGTATATTTCACCTACAGAATTTCACCTACCAATCTGTTTGTGTGCAAATATGCCTTTGTCTATTTGGGGGTATTTAAATTAAGAATAAAATAAAATCATATAAAAATGTTGAATACGTATGTAAATTAGAATTATTGAGGTTAATTGAACATAATTTTTATTCAATTTTTCAACTTATTTTTGTGGGTATATTATTGGGTAGGCATTATTGGGTTTATATTAACTAATATATCCTCCCTGGTACATACAGTAGTAGGCCTTAACTTATGGTTGCATAAATAATATGGAAAGGTGAGGAAAGGTTTCCTTCTGAGGCTGGTTATTCTTAAGGTTTCTTGATTTCTTGATCTCTTAAGGGAGTTTTTTCTTTGCCATCGTCATCCCGCAACTTACTTATCAGGGACAAACCAATAGTTATACTTCATACTTTTTCCCTTGATATTTCCCTTTCCAATTTATATCCATAATACTGATTTTTGTAAAGCTGCTTTTCAACAATTTGCATTGTTAAAAGTGCTATACAAATTAAATTGAATTAATTTAAATTTATTATCTCTTGTATATTTATACTGATTTATAATGTTATACTACTTAGTAGAGTTAGGGAAAAAGCAGCAAGGTTTCTCTAAAGAAAATATACGGAAAATGTATACTTTTTATACAAATTTGACTAGAGTGATAATTGTGAAGCACAATGAAGAAGAATCTATACTTGACAGCTTTAGACTTAGTTTTAGAGTCTAGGGTTTTGTGTGTTTATGCTCTGTGTATTTTTGGGTTACATGGTGTATGGTTGCATGTTTTTACTGTGTGTGGGGGTTTCTTCTCTCTTTCTCATTCCTCCTAAAAGCATGCTTCTCTATATGTGATGGACTGGTGTCTCATTCAGGGTGTGTTCCAGGAAAGGGTCCGGCTTCCCTGGAACCCTTTCTAATAAAAAATTTAGGCACTTTTTTTTGCTAATAGGTAACTATTACTGTAATTAGGAGGGAAAAGGTGCACAACTTTTCTGTAACTAAATATAGTAGTCTTATTACTGCATAATGTTTTAGGATAGTTACCCTGGTCCATTAATGTGCTCAGGATAAACAGTTTAGTTGAAACTAATAAAAAAAAGTGGGGGGAAAATCACGATGTATATGTTCAGCACACTAACAAGTTATGTATTTGGAAAAAGCACAGTAATGCACTAGAGGGTAGTTTTCTATGAATGCATACTTTGAGAGGGTTTTAGGGGATCTGTGATTCAGAAAAAAAGAAGAAACTAAAAAAAATTGACTATTGCGTAAGCTGGGGTTGGGGGTGGAGTGTACACTCTCATAAGCCATGTTTTTCTGCTGGGTGATGTCATTGCTGTTAGTCTACTGGTATGATGGCCACAAAATTCCAGAGTGGCACTAAATAAAAGTGCACAAAATGTTAACATGTGCCTCCTCAATTGCCAATGCTCATATGTGCGAAAATAAACAGGGCTGTCAAATATATTTGCCCCAAGAATGACCTTGACAGAATTTCTTAAAACCATGTCTGAACAAGTAAATAGTGTTAACTAAATTTGGATTAATATTTGGTTTAAATTAAATGATGGCTTAGTCAGTTTTCTAGTTACCAAAATACTGCACTTTGTAGTGCTTAACAATGGATTTTATTAATAATCTCATGCTTTTAGACAGGGACATTTTAGACGATTTTAGAGCAATTAAAAAGAATTTGGATTTTTTTTTTTTTTTTATAGTTTCTTTTTACTATAGTTTTTAAGTGCATGTTTCTCTGTAAATATTAATTAAAGTACAGGTAGTCCTCGACTTACGAACATTTGAGTTACTAATTTCCTCAGATACAAACGGACCATGGTTCTACAAACATTCGTAAAGGTGAACAAATCACAGAAGTAGCTCATGTATATTGCACAAAAAATAGACAATGCTGTGCACCAGATACAAATATTTACAACTTTAAAACTATATACTATATCTTTATTGTGTTAGTGAATGGATGTGTGTTGGGGGGGTTCGGGAGAAATGAGTCGATTTCAATGAATCAGTCCGGAAGGACAATGATAGAAATTGTCTGTTCTGTAAAGCTGTCCTGATGGAGAATAATCCTAATTTCGGAAAATCCTCAACAAAACAGAGTTCATAGTCCAAGAAAGAGGAAAAAAAGCTCTGAGACAAAATGGCTTCCAGGATTTCCCTCGCGATTTAAAGGCACAGAGACGTCACTGTGTGACGTCTCAGTGTGTGAGATTCATGTCCTTAGGCGTGGTTATGGTCTTTGGCAATAGGATGGAAGTGTGTGTGTGTGTTTGTGTAGTTTGTGTTTACAGAAATAAATTAATTTCAAATTCCGGCCTTTTGAAAAATTTACACTGTTATAATAGCCTTGTTTAATGTGAATGTGTTTAATTTCTTTATTAGACATGAGAGCCAAAGCATTGCACTAACAAGTACTAAAAGGTGTAGATTCACTAAATAGCAAGTCCTACAGTGGTACACATAAATTGGTTATAAATTTAAAAAAAAGGAAAGATTGGAGAAACCCAAAAAAAAAGATAAAGCAAAATCTAGAAAAAAAAACTGACAGAAAACTATGTGTCTGACAACACATGGGGCATATATGTAACAGGATGTATATTGGTTGCATACTGTAGTAGCAGAATTGCATAGTAATAGAACAGAATATGTAATCAGCAACACATTTAACCACTTTTTTATCCCTTTTTCCACCATGCTTTTTTTCCCACATGTATGAGGAATAGATGCACTCTTTTTGTGTTGTTATGTGCACAATGCTTTGACTGCATAACCTTAATAAGAGGTTTCAATCTTCAGGAATTCCTTAATACACCTTACATCCATATCTAAACTATAAAGGACTGTTATGGTTGTGTGGCTATATTATAGCCACACAATATGTTAAATAGTTTAAATCTGGGTAGAATGGTTATCAGCAATATAGACACCCATGGGAAATGTTTAGGGTGTTGCCAAACAGACTTCATTACATCATATGATTTTAATATCCGGGAAAAAAAATAAATTTCAATACAGGTAAGGGAAAAAATTTTTTTCCTGCAAAACAACTATTCCTGCTATTACCCAATTGAGGATGGGTTCCCAGTTGATTCTACCATTACACTACACCATTTAACCATTTATACCACTTTCCATGTATTTTATGACGGTGGGCCACTCAGTACAGGCACTTCTTGCACACCCACACTGCGCACACCGTGGAATAGCATTCAGCTTGAACTTTTCCACATTTTGTGATCAAAATGTCATTTTGTCATTTCAACCACAAACGTAAATGTATTTTATTGGGATTTTATGTGATATAAACACATAATTGTGGCAATAATTGTGAAGTGGAAGAAAAATAATGAATGGTTTTCAATAGTTTTTACAAATAAAAATCTGCTGTTCTGTGAAGCCCTCACAGGTTTGAGAGAGCAGATTAGTGAACAAACAGCACCATGTAGGCCAAACACACCAGTCAGAGATAAAAGTGTGGAGAAGTTTAAAGCAGGGTTGAGTTATAAGAAAAGTTTTTTTTTTTTTTTTAACATGATTTCTCTCATGGAGAGTATGGCACAACTGAAAACCGACCAAAACATTGCCGTCTACATGACAGGCCGGGCAAGGAGAGCATTAATCAGAGAAGCAACCAAGAGGCCCATGGTAACTCTGGAACAGCTGCAGAGATTCACAGCTCAGGTGGGAGGATCTGTCCCAGGGACAACTATTAGTCGTCCCACAAATCTGGCGTTTTTTGTAAAGTTGCAAGAAGAAAACCATAAGAAGTCCCTTTAGCATTTTACAACAATGCCATGTGGGGGTACATAGCAAAAAAGTGGAAAAAGGTGCCCTGGTCAGGTGAGACCAAAATGTAACTTTTTGCCGTAAAGGCAAAATGCACGATTGGTGGAAAACACTGTGCATGGTGGTGGCTGCATCATGTTGTGGTGATGCTTTTCTTTAGCAGGGACAGGGAAGCTGGTCAGAGTTGATGGGAAGATGGATGGAGCCAAATACAGGGCAATCTTAGAAGAAAACCTGTTAGAGTCTGCAAAAGACTTGAGACTGTGGCAAGGGTGACCTTCCAGTGTCCAGGCCTAAATCCAGTGGAGAATCTGTGGCAAGGCTTGAAAGTTGCTGTTCACAGATGCTCTTCATCTAATCTGCCTGAACTTGGGCTGTTTTGCAAAGAAGAATTGGCAAACATTTCAGTAAATGTACAAAGCTGGTAGAGACATACCCCAGAAAACTTGAATCTGTAATGGCAGTGAAAGGTGGTTCTACAAATTATTGACTCAGGGGGGCTAAACACAAATGCATGCCACTGTTTTCAGATATTTATTTTTGAAAATTTTTATTTAAATACCATTTATCATTTTCTTTCCACTTCACAATTATGCGGCACTTTGAGTTAGTCTCATAAATGGTCACATATTTGCACTGATGTATACTTCATTTCATTGCTGAGTATGCAATGGCAAATTGTACCAACCTGCCTTGTACAAACTACTCTTTGATAAATGTGCCTCATTTTCAACATTGAGGGGGTGGGGGGGTGGGTGGTTGAGGGGGGGAGTTATGGGGCTGTAAGTTGTAAGAACCCCTGGTCCACATAATGAGTCTCACTGTTTAACATGTAAAGGTTTGCTGGGTTATGCTAAGCCCCTTTTCCCATTCATACAAGCAAATTGTTTTAAACATGAACAATGAGACCTTTGATGGAAATTACAGAAACTCATGCCACAGCTTCACAGCAAAGTAACAGTCAAATTACTGGTTATCAAACAACGAGCATTTAAGAAGAATTACTGATTTAATTGGTTACAAGTGCTTTACAAAATTGTTTCCAGGTAGAGCCTCATCTGTTTGAATAATTAACTTCATGAACTGTAAATGAGAACTGCATATGGACTGTGCTTGAGGAAAACTGCATAGCATGTACTGGGCAGCAGAATTTCTCCCTAATAAAACTTTAATCTTTATTCCAAGAATAACTGACAGTCTGTTTCCGTCTACTGTCAACTACTGGCCCTTAATCATATACAGTACACTATATGGTCAAAGGTGTGTACACCCCTGACCATCACATCCATATGTGGTCTTTCTCCAATCTATTACCTCAAAGTTGGAAGCATGCGGTTGTATAGAAAGTGTTTGTATGCTGGCAATACAAATTCCAGAAACGTCTTTGGCCTTATATTCAAGCATGACAATGTCCCTTTGCAGAAATTAGGCTCCTTGACGACATGGAGTGTTAGGTTTGGAGTGGAAGAACTTAAGTATGTGACACAGTGCTCTGACCTCAACACCACTGAACACTTTTGGTATGTGCCGAAAAAACAAGACTTTTTCAAGAAATGAGCAAAAAAAAATCCAGACAGGTTTTATCTTATATTTGGTTTACTGTAATTATACTGTATAAAAGAAAATACTAGATCACTGTGATTATACTGATATTTTCATTGTTGTTTAATGCTGTAAATATAACCAAGGTGTTGTTAGTCAAAAAGGTCACTTAAACAACTCGTGACCTTGGTTTTGTAAAGATATATTCACTATAAGGTTCTTATTGATTCAATATTCTTATGACATTAAATACAGTCTAAACACACTTAGGTATAAATGCATAGCTTCTTAGTGGGTGGGAAACCATACAGCTGGCATGGGAAGTAAAACAATAGCCCTTGGTATTTTTCATGTTTGACTACTTTAAAAAAATTGTCAGCCAGTTCCACAGGTACCTTTAGGCTACTCTAATGTGAATTAGGAAAGTCATTTTATACCAGTTCATGCTTTTCTTTAAATAGTTTCTCCATGTAACGTTCATCCGTTCTCTACTAACATCTTATAATACGAAGTCCATAGAGGGTAATAAGTGTTGAATCTACATGAAATAGATGTACTTCTTGAAGCTTAAGGAAACTGTCAGTCAGTAGAAGATATACTCGGACACACACTTAAGCAGACCCTTACTCAGCTCTGTGGCTGCCAACCTATTAAAGCTGATACGACCTAAATTCTGGGTAGAAAGTTTAAGATTTATCATCCTAGTAAAAGAGGAGGTTGTTTGGACCAAGTGAAAAGGTTTGATATTGTTCCAGTCACAATAGTCCGAGCATGCCAGTAGCCTGTTGATGGTCTATCCCTAAAGGCCACAGTGATTTCCAATTCTCGGAGAATATTTCATGCTGAATGAAAAGCTTTCTTTTGCAGTTCTTGTAAACATCCTCAGACACAAAAGCAAAATCAAGTCAAATCAAAATTAAGGAAGACCAGTTTGAATGTTTGAAGTAAAGACCATCTTCATTGATGGTGTAACAAGCATTGATTTGAAAATCTCACTAATTTGGCTACAATGAGTATTTATTTTATTATTTTTTTAGGAAAATAATTCTTGCCAGGATTTATCTACAAATTCTTCAAGTTCCTGATAGAGTCCAAGGTGTGGATATCTCTTTGCTTAAGATATGATTTAACATTTTAGTATTAAAGTGTTAGACATTAAGATTATAAATGCCTTAAATAACTTTGTGTGTTGATGCAACAATGTCCCATCCTCAGCCAAAGACTTTTTTTGGCAACTCACCTATTGTTACTCCCATGTGTGGCAAACATGCACCGAAAGTATATATTTATTCCAACAGAGGATAAATGATTGTATCAAATGTTTCCATGGTTAATAATTACCTGTTGAACAGATTATCAAAAGTTTACACCACCCCTCTCATTCCCATTGAGTTGTAGCAGGTCAGATATGTCAGAGGTACACAAACGCAATACTAATGTACTCTACTATAAGTAAAAGTACACTTCCATTTTTTTAAATTAACATAAAGCTACTGAGTACTGTATGTGTGCTAAAAGCACTCCACAAAGAGGCTGATTTTTTTCTGGATATCTATCTGAGTTACTTTTAAACAATTTTAAACACAATTGAAGTTGATGCTGTAGATAACATGAATATGAATTAATTTCAGCAGATATTTAAAATGACCAGAACAAACTCCGGTTTCCTCCCACAGTCCAAAGACATGCAGGTTAGGCTAATTGGTATTCCCAAATTGCCCGTAGTGTGTGAATGAGTGTGTGAGTGTGTGTATGTGTGTGTGCCCTGCGATGGATTGGCACCCTGTCCTGGGTGTACCGTGCCTCGTGCCCTAAGCCTCCTGGGATAGGCTCCAGGTCCCCATGACCCTGAATACAGGATAAAGCGGTAATGACGATGAGTGAGTGAGTGAGAACAAACGTATAGCTACATTAATAATGAATGAATTAAATATGTAATTAATTGGCTATGTTCAGATGCTAGGTGAAATGTTTTAAGCCATCTTGAAACATAATAGAGATAAGGAAATAAAATTTTAAGACGTTATATTATTGATTTGCCTGCTTGGTTTAGGCATGGCCGAACAGAGAGGAGTGAAAACTGCATACTGTACGTTTTTTGAACAAGGACATTATACGTAGAATGTTAAATTATTTTCAGCATTGGTTTTATTGATAAAGAAGAGACCACCTTGCATCAATGCAAGTAAACACTCTGCTGTGCTTGTAGTTTTATATTTAATTATTTTTATTTTAAAAGCTAAAAATAAATTGTTGATTAACTTTGTTTAAAAAAGTTTCAGCTTCTAATAGGCAGTGCTGTATTGGTTGGCAAAATGTCTTAACATAATAAGACATTTCATGTTAAATCATGTTATGGTTATGCATTGGACTACAGTCCAGAAGGTCCCAGGTTCAAATCCCATGACCATCAAGTTTCTCCTGTTGGGGTCTTGAGCAAGGCCCTTAACCCTCAACTGCTCAGATGTACTGTATAATGAGATGAAAATGTAAGTTGTCCTGGATAAGGGCGTCTGCCAAATTCTGTAAATGTAAATGTACATAGTGCATAGTACCACTAAATCAATTCTGAATTAGCATTTTAGATGCCTTGTACATCTTTTAATTAATGCTGCAAATGAAACCTGTGTTTCCCCGTAAGTACTTTTTATATGCTCATAGTGGTTAACCAATAATGTCATTTGTTTTCTCAAATTACAGAGTATGTGAGAAAAATGAATGACCTCTTTGGATTACATTGCCTTACACATTCAAATGATAAATTCAGGTGCCTTCATCACATAATTAATTATTTAATTAATTAATTAATTAATCAATCTATCAATTATATACAGAAAGAATTGCATATGGAATTTGGCAAAGAAATGAATACTGTACTCTACTGTAGATCAGTGAAATGTATGAAAAGGTTACATGCTCTTGAAACTCTTTCTTATAATGGTACAGTATTATTTAATCTGTGATAGCATATTATTAATGAACATACAATTAAGTTTTAGTTAAATATTATTTTTATTAATACATTTAAGAGATCTTCTCTAAGCAGGGTCTGTGAGATAAAGTCTGGCAGCAGTGATCATGCTTACATTCAGCCTCATTAAAGCAAATGTTCAAGGAGTAAATGTCAAAGTTAAACTGTCTGAACAGTGAGTGGGAAGAGTGTCCATTTCAATTATAAAATGTGGTTTTGATAAGGCCAGCACAAACATCATTCACCCAAAGAGCTTTTAGATGAAAAGTGACCTGATGATGACTTAATGATGACATGTTTTATATGGTGTATTATTCTCAATGAGATGTAACACCAACCTTAAAGAAAGTGTGTATTCTTGAAAGTAGAAGCAGCAGCAATTGAAAAGCCTGCTCTCACATTTTTGCCTTACTTTATTGCTGTAAAGTCAAAGCAACGTTATTACACAGCCTACACAGCTACAGCTGTATGAAGCTACCCGATCAGTGTGCTGTTGTGTATGTATATGGTAATGTTTAAAAGATATTACCCCTCTTTTAATTATGTTTTTTTTTATGTGTGTGTGTGTGTGTGAAAACATAATTAAAAAATTTTAAAAAATAAAAATAAAAATTTGACCATAGCAGATCTCAGTTTTAGGAGGATTTACCTTGCCATTTTTTATTTAACAAAAATTAAGCTAAAAATCCCCTTACTGCTTCCACAGTATTTAAGAGCGTATATTGTAGCCCTTGATTAATTGATCACCAGCAGGTGTTCAGACCTCTATAAAAGCAGAAATATTTATAGAAAATTATCTTTATTTCATTTATCATGTGATCAAAAGAAGCAATACAACTGGCTCATCACAACATGATGACTTTTGCTTAAAAATCTGTGCTCAAAATGTGGAGAGGCCCTTTTTGGTGAAAAGTAAAAACAAAAACTTATCCTTACTGTCAGGATTTGTATTGGAAGTGTCCTTGTATAGAGATGTTTTACTTACTCCAGGCTCAGGCACACTTAACATAATTAAATTAAGCACAAATGTCAAGGAATTCTAGAGAAAAATATCAGTACAGCAGTTAAAAAAATCAAAAATATGGATCATGAATATACAATGACTGGTAAACTATAAAATGACTGGAGTCCCTTAATCAATTTATTTGATGTATGTCTGCATACATATATGTATGTATTTATAAAAAAATATTCACTCTTTTCACACACATGCGCGCACACAACGAAAACGATGTTTCATCGGAAAAATAAACAAGAAATCTCTCTAATGACACTCGACTGAGCGACAAACTAACGGAATCCCTGTTGTAAAGTAAAAATAAAACAAATTAACTTTACCTTTGAAAAGAATCGTGATAGAGCAGTGTTTCTGTGTAGATCAAAGAGAAAGAGTGTGAGTGTGTCTGTGTGTGTCTGTGAAGGCGAAAGTAGGAGGGGTCTCTACTGTAGTGTGTCTGTGTGTGTGTGTGTGTGGCACGGTGTCCAATGACACACACAGCATCAAAGAGCAGGCTAAGCCTTGAGCAGAGAGAGAAAATGGATCTTTAACCTCTCTAATGAGACTTGCTTTTGCTTTACACGCGCACTGTACACACACGCATACAGACACAAAATAAAATATGTTTTACACACACACACACACACACGTGGTCACAGTGTTATAGTAAACAGTACACACGTGCACGGATGTTGATTATACCAGTAAGAGACGTGCACTAAGACCCAGCAGGGGAGACGATTACCCACAATTCCGCAGCAAAAGAGAGAGAAAAACCGTTGGTTTGGTTGTGAGCACGTGACACTCGGCGTCAAAACAAGAAGCGTGTGCATGATACATGATACTCGATACTCGTAAACAAAAACGTGTACGTTTTCTAAGTCAAAAATTATTAAAAATCTTTGCTCGTCTTGCGGAGTGGTTTTGTCACGAACTAACCCGGGATGAGCAGAAGACTTAACGATAGCGGTTAGCCCTTTGTGGGTGACGTCGTGAAGGCTTTGAGTTGTGAGAGGTGAAATACCGGATGTATTCGGAGCGCCGCAGTTAGCTGGAGCCGGTAGGTGATGCGATATGGGCCGATGAATCTGGGTGAAAGTTTTCTTGACTCGGTGTGAAGGTGAAGATTTTTTGTTGAAGCCCATACCTTGTCACCTACGTGGAACAATCGCCCCGGAGGGTGTCGACAGCGGTGTTGAGTAGTGTAGCGGGCGTTGGCTTGTTGGATGGCTCGATTAGCCTGGTTCCATAGCCGCCGACACCTGCGGACCAACTGTTGGGCTGACGGTACGTCAACCTCCGGTTCTTGATGGTCGAACATCGAAGGTTGGAAACCGTGGCATACCTCAAATGGGCTTAGCTTTGTAGCAGAGGAGGTGTGGAGGTT
>JAQMYJ010000012.1:26320985-26334707 GCA_030014305.1 Clarias laeviceps | reverse complement strand
ACTGAGCGATGTGAAGCGCCATCTTGTTTCCTTTTATGCTTCCTGGTTCACGACCTTACTACTTCCGGGTCCTAGTGTGCATGACAGGTTTCACTGTAATTCTGTTTAATCATTAGGAGTTTAGCTTCATGAACTGTGCCTATAATCAAAAGTATTTAAAATTATTATTTGATTATGTTACTTGTCATTCTAGGGGTGCTGTGTGTTGCATCTTGGTCCTGAAGAACTAGCAATGATCCTCTCCACTGTATACATGTATGGAAATGGGAAAACAGTAAGATCTGCTTAACTTTATTTGATTTTTATTGAGTGAGATGTGCTGAACAGTTTAATGTGCTAATACATACAGTACAGAACGTGTATGTAAGATCCGTGCTTGAGATAACCTTAAGATTAAAACTAACTTAATTCCTACAGGTAAGGTGTGTCTTTTAAAATAGACTTAGACTTTGAAGTTACATTCTAATAATCAAGAATTAATTTTGCTATATTAGTCACAAACGTAGGTACACTGGTGCTGCATTCATATAATAGGGAAGTTTTCTGTCTAATCCAGTTGGACAAAATGTCATTTGTATTAATAATTAGTAAGCAGACCATGAATGACCTTTGAAAATGCTAGTTCTAATTAATATTAAAATCTGAACAGGTACTGTATAAACTTAATATCAGTATGAGACATTGCTCTAGTCATCACATCTTTCATCCCTTTTGAATTCAGTCTCCTTAAAGGGATCAGTGGAATAAGCACATGATTCTTTATAGGAAGGAAATTGTGCAGTGAACAGATTGGAGTTAAAACTACAAATCGGAATAAATCCATTTCCATTTGCTGATGAAGAAGCCTATGTGCAAATGATTTATTTTTAAATGATGCTAACAAGCGAATAGATGGTGTGCTGCTAGTCAGTTTGCTCTAGGAGCTGTCACCAGACCCACAAGCACAAAAGTGCAGCACCAGTCATGCAACTCAAGCATACAACACCTGAAAAGGTGCACAGTTGTGAAATTATAATGCAGTATGTTTTACATTAGGCAGTGTGGAGTCTGTGCTTGTTACAGTGCAGTGTGGTCACTTAAATAATGCTTATCTGAAAAGCCATTTTAATTTTTTTTTCTCCTTAGAGTGCATGAGGTCTTTCAGTAAATGATTGGCACCTTGAATGTAATGCTGATCGTTTGTTTACAGATCGAGGTAATGGCCTGCTGACTCAACATGACATGTTATAGGCCAGCAGTCAAAATCAGCAACACTGGGAGGCTTTCAACTCTAACTAGTGGCTTAAGGGCAGGTATTATTCACCGTTGCCTGGAGTCTGATGATTCTGTGTATTTGTAAGGCCATGGTTGAAGGGCTCCTGCCAGCCAACAGCTCTGTCTGCTACTCAGCGTCTGTCTGCACCAGCACAAATAGTTCAAACTGCACTTGGCATGAGCATTAGCGGAAATGAGATGGTGAAGATTTCAACCTGACAGTCCATCTCGTCAAGCCTTCGGCATTGCTAACAGTCTGGGCTGTATCCCGCTCTCAGCAAGGGCCTGCTGTATGAATTCTTCAGAGCCCAATAAGATCTCAGTGTACATATTTTGCTGCCATCGACTACATCCTAAAATCTAAAAAAAAAAAATCACTAACTAAAGAAATAAAGATTTCAGTTGAAAAATTATACCAGTATACATTTATAGTCTACTAACAAATCAAGTAATGTAATTTTTTTTCCACTGATGTGTTAGATTTGTATTTATTAAAAATGAAGTCAAAATTACAAGATATTAACAAAAGATATTTAATTTGCCATGTTTGTGTTGTCACGGGCTAATAGTTCAGCAGACATTTTGAATTAGTATGAGAATAGCATCTATTATTTACTGAGAACGTGTAGATATGTTTTCTTTTGTACTGTGGAGTTTGATGATTTCCACACCGATGTTTTACCTTAGTGTAGAAAATTTGCCAAGTTTGACTGAATGGGGAATTTTTCAAGCAAATAAAGCAGGCTTTTTGCAAACAGTTTAGGGGATAAGCCATATCCAGGCAAGTGTGAGATCCAGAAAACCATGCAAGCCCTCCCCACTACCCTGAAGAGAGACACAAAGAAACTCCTTGTCTGCTCTTTCTATTTACCTTCACCGATATTGTACAACTAATAAGTTAATGGAACTATGTAGAAACAGGGACTGAGGGAATAAGGGCAACTCCTGCAACTGATCTGGTGTTTGAAATACAGCAACCATAAGAATCTGGACACAATACCATTGATGTTTATGCAGGCAGTTTTAGTCTGTAATGAGCTCAATTGAATTAATTGCAAATTTGAGTGTATTTTAATGACTTGGATCCAATACACCAATCAGCCATAACATTAAGACCGTTAACATTAAAACCACATTGGTTTTTGGTTTCCCATGTGCCACCATGTGCTGTAGTGTCTGGCACGGGGACGTTAGTGGCGGAACCTTGATGGGTGCTGTGGGTTTTTGAGTGGGGCCTCAGTGGATCGAACTTTTTGTCCCGTCAGATTGGGATCTGAGGTATATGGAGGATGGGTAAACAACCTTGGGCTCTTTGTCTGCTAAGCCCTGTGATTCCCTCTGTATTCGGATACCTGCTCAGCATTGACTTTTTCCAGAGGTTTGTGCTGAATTAGCTTTTGTGTGGGATTGGACTGGATGGGTGATTCCCACGGATGTAGATAGACCTTTGGTGCCCATGATCCTGTCACCAGTATAATTTATAATCTATGCTATTTACTGATCGGTGTATATTGGATGTATTATGAAGTGGAGGTATTAGCAGTTTGATCACTGAGTAACACTTTCGTCACTTCTAAACTGATTATAAACAATAATACATAGTTGACAAAGAACTCTAAAAGTACTTTTAAAAGACAGGAAGTCTTTTCTGCCAGTTGCAGTTAGAGTTTACAATAACTCTGCTCTGACATTACATTAAATAGGTTCATATACATTCTGTCTTGATTGCACTTTTATTAATATTTGCTGATTATATACTTGCTGGTTCATTCTCTCTATTACTATTTGCTATGGAACCTTATGTATAGTTTTGTTACAGCTGCATATACATGTATCATGCACGTGTACATAGAATTATTTTTAAGTTTACTTTTCCTTGTATAATTTGTGAACTGGATGCTGTAACAATACAATTTTGATACAATAATAACGACACAATTAATAAAGTACTCAATCTATCTCTGTCTATCTAAAATAATTAACTAGGTTAAGGTTAATTAATAACACATTATACTAATTATTCAGTAAAATGTGAAATATGTTGTATTAGTTGTAGGTACCCATTTAAAAACTTTATAACAAGGGTTTCCTTACTTAATGATCTTTATTTTTTTTATTCATCAAAACATAAACAGTGAAAAACAGCCTTTCATTACCTGCCTCAGGGCAGATGTGTTAAGTGCAAAGGTAAGGCACAGTCTAAAGGCAGTGTATTCCCAAAAAATTATGTATTAATTATTGTACAACTGAGTGTAATTTCACTTTACTAGGATGTGAAGGAAGCTCTGATCACAAAATATAATTTATATAATTCAATTTACCTAGGAAGAAGAATGCTTGGAAGGTTAAAATTACATTAGTCATCTCATAATCTCATATTTCAATTAGTATAATTAGCTATTTTAAATAAAACGTTTATAATATGTATAATGTGCTGCCTAATTGCAAGTTCTGAATGCTAAATTAATATGTTCAAGTAAGCATGTTTAATTTAAACAAATGCATGCTATCACACTGATGCATGGCATTGTGGTCTACTACTATTAAACACTACTGCCAATCCTCTAAAAAAGTGGTGTTGGTTTTTAATTAATCAGCTATTTCTCCTGACCATAAAATATACCATGAGAGCAATATTCAGACACACATAGTACTGTATTTATGAGTGACATGTTTACAGTAATGGGAGGTGCTGCTCCAGCTCCTGTGGGTTTGCGGGTGATGGTGAGGGTGAGAGGCATGGCCTTCAGGTGATGTATGCAGTAATGTAGTGAAATACAGTAACTGCCTGCAAGACAAAAAAAGAAACTTTATTTTACTCACAGTTTAATTGTTAACCAAGCCAATTCGTTTATAACGTTGCACAGAGAACAAAGAATCGATGAGAACATTTGATCGAACATCTGTGTCTACTCCAGGGTTTACATGCTGTTTCAATGAAGCAGTGTTTTATGTCAATTCAAGAGGAGACTAAACAGCAACATCAATTTATTACTTTATTTTACCTTAAATTTACATATGACACATGAGCTGTGACTGAAAACCACAGGTCTAACTAAATCACTACTTTTCTTCCTAACATGCTCCAAATCTAGACAGTGCTTAAGGCTATTGTAAAGACCAAAAAAAAAAAAAAGAAGTGTTTGTCAGATGATAAAAGCATTAAATATTAAGACGAAAGGCTGCTCTGTGAGCATGTTCTGGGAGCTGTTCTCCTGAAGGAGAAGTGTGTGGGTTGGCACTAACACGCGTAAATGAGCGACATAAAAGTAGGCCTTAAGCAGCACTGCACTGGAAAACTCATTATGAGAGAGACAGGGAATAACGGCACGCATCTGGGGAGCTGTAATATCAGCCCAGTCCACTGACCTGCACCACTTTAAAAGCCCAGGGCTCAAGTTTCATTGAAGCTTGGCATTGGATTTAACATTTAAAAAGACCTGTAGAACCTGGGTGCTGTTATCAATTCAACCTTCTTTATCATACTTATTAATCATCAAGCATGCATGCAAGTGGAGTGTTTTAGGTGGAAAAACCAACTGAAAGTGCACAGCAGTGTTACAGCCACGATAACTGTTATAGTGGTTATAGTAATAAATAAGGCTATAATAGTGAAAATGTAAGATGATCAGGTTATCCAGTTTTTTGCTAATAAAGTATGTGCACATATGCATGAGTGGAAACGGTAAAATTTTAGTTAGTAAGGAATAAATAAAATATCAGTAAGCATGTCCTTAACCTCAGTTGCATCTTATGGATAAAAAGTTATGACTCTGCTGTAAATGGAAAATGGAGAATAATATCTCACTGTTCCCTGTTTATGTGTGTTTTATAATGTTTGGTAATACTCTGTAAAACCTTTGGCAATATCTTTTTTTATTTATTGTCTTGCCAGAGAAACAGCACTGAGGCTGGAGGTGATATTGGAAACTTTGTGGCTGTAATGGCTCATCTGTGAAATCTTCTGATTAAACTGAGCTGCTACTGCTGCTGCTGCTGCTACACACTGTTCTCATAATATCATGATGTCACTGATATTTTGTAATTAATTGTTCACAGTGGCAACACAACAACAAAGCACACTCACAGTTAGTATCACTTAAATGAGTTCCTCCTCAGACAGTAAGGAGCCCCTGGTCCTCAGACTCATTAATGTGGTTGCCATGCAGATAAAAAGGACACAGGATACACAGCCATGTTGCGTCTTTCGGTAAGTATGTTTTCTGTGAAACGTCCCAGAGCTGTCTGACATACTATTCGTCTCTTCATTTGTGCTGGCACATAAAGAGACAGACAGGAAACAGCCCGTGCCTGAGCTGTTTTACCCATCAGACTCATCACAATGTGCTCTTGTCTCCAAATACAGAAGCAAACTCAATCTAAAGGACTACTGGATATAAATAGGCCTAACCATTTCCACTTACTGCTCATACTTTATTTAGATTTCTTTTCACATGACGTCTGTATTTTGGAATGAACTTCAGTGACAAATGAAAGGAAAGCTAATGCTCTGTCATGCTGTAGAAGGGATTTGGTAGAAGGTTTTGCTCATTGTGAATCAATACAGTTCTTCTGAATGATCATCCTCATCCTATGATCATTTTTTCTATCCTGATCTCTTCTTGTTGGTGTTTTCTTAGATGTCAATGTCAATATGCTCAAAGCATGCAATGTTCAATGTGATGTTGAGAGTGCTCAATGTGGTCTTGATCACCAGCATCAGAACTTTAAACTTTAAAAGGACTGGTGTTTATCCTCCAGTACAGTTCCAGAGACTTGTAACGTCTTTGACAGGACACACTCAAGTTGTTCTGTCTGCTTGTGGTGGCCCAACACATTACTTAATGTTATTTTATGTTGATTTGTTCTTTTGTCCAGTGTTCCAAAATATCCCCTGGGGAATTCCAGCAAAACTAACTCTGTTGCTAAAATAAATGTTATGATCAGAATTTCTCAAGGAATTACAGTGAATCCAGAGATCTATTATGTCCAGAAGCGATGAGATCTTTAACACAATGAGTCTCGATCCAAAGCAACACCTCAGCTGTCCTTAATCAAACATGTCTGAATTACAAATTTATTCAGCTGTTCAATCCTGAGCTAAATTCGGAGTGACAAATCAATAACAATGGTCATGAAAGCGAATGAGCATTTTATACATTGAAGTTTACACCTTCTTTATTTCTGTAGTAACAGACACTTAGAAACAATTTTTTTTCAATTTCAAAATTGAAATAAATTAAAACTGTCTACAGTGCTCTCCCAGAAGCATAATTCTAATCCAACATTGATTAATTCTTCTAAATGTTATAGTTATTTAATATGCTTAATTGTTGAAGTGTAACATGAGGCATCCAGAGATTTGAGAAAAACATGGATAGGCAGCTGGGAGCATCATGTGTGTCTGGTTAAACCCTTGAGTCTGAGCTACATCTGCGAAGCGTTTCTTTTTAGTTTGGTCTGGTGAAGTGTCAAGCATGACCCATAAAACTGTCTGCTTTTTTTCCCTCTACCACGCCCTTGATTTCCCTCCTGCTCCTTAATTCTCTCAGGGATGAGCTCTGATTATTTATCTTCAGGTCATCTGTCCATGCATCTCAACACCAACTTGCATTTAGAGGCCTATCATTAAACACCACATGCACATTACTACTGTAGGTGGAATTGTTTTAGCCCCTGTAATGTAAATCTTTAATTGTTGTTGTTTTTGTTAATTGTGTGCATTACTATTTTCATTAAAATGTGTATCATGAATTATGTCATTATATTTATGCTTTTGTCTATTCAAATATCTGTCTATACAATAGTTTTCATCTCATACATTTCATTTTCCAGCTGTGTAGGATAAACATGCAAAAGTGGACAGACAGGTTGCTCTCTCTCTCTCTCTCCCGCTCTCTCTCTCTCTCTCTCTCTCTGTACAGACGAAGGTCTGCTGCTGGGCACATGAAGCCTCAGGTTATTTTCTTAATGGTGCTACAGTTTTCACAGTGCTGGTGTGTCTGATTCAGGCAATGTAAGAATGGTGAGAAGGAATGAGGACCCCCACACTAATAACCCCACAGCACAGCCAGACTCTGACCTTACGACCCTCACCATCACCACTGGCACGAGCCTGCAATAGCTCATCACTCACTCACCTGCCAAGTGTTTTCATGGGGAAAATACCCATTTAGAACTCATTAATCAAGACCAGGCTATATTTAGTCAGCTATGAGCTCACTCACAAGCTCTGCACTGAGCCATGGGTTTGCACTGGTCTAACTAACTTTAAATGTAATGTATCCTGGACCTACATACTGGACATAAGTTTATAAGTTATGCATAACTTGTATAAAAAAACAGACCTTTCAAACTTATTCAAAGTGATTAATTTTGTTATCACCAGATTCTCACCCCAAATCCTACAAAACTCATTTTTAGGCTTTAGACAACTGGTTTAGGCCAGACAACACAGTCATCCTGTTTGTGCCACATGTGGTCTTTTCAAAGCTTAAAGATGGTAAATCCATGCAGTGCACCACTACTTAATGACACCCTGGGCTGGGTCCTCAGAGCATGCTCTATCTAGTTTGTATAGGTCTTCCATGCTGCAACACTGACCTCGACTATTACAAAATACTTCAAACAGCTGTTTAAAACCCGTATGTGCAGTCATGGCCCTGCCCAAGTTCACAACTAATTTATAGACAACAGAACTATAAATATTGTCATTGTTCGTACGATGCACACTACTCACACAAACTCATTCATGAATCACAAACATCTGGGGTTTAATATTACCATGTGCAACTGGAACATGAACTTCCTGTCAGGCAGACCCCAAATGATGAGAGTTGACTACATTCAGCCTCGTCTTGTGCTCCCTGTACATGCATGATTGCATTGCTCCAATGTAATTTTCAACTGTGCTGATGACTCACTCATCCTGGGCCTCGCAAACAGAGATTAAATAGCTGACAGAGTCAGAATGGTGCAAAGACCTTGCTCTCAACATCACTGAACTGAAGTTTTGAAAATGATTATGGACTACAGGCTACAGAGAAGTGGAGTCTGTCAGTCATCACAGAATGTTAATGCCCACCCATTTAAATGGAGCTGCTTTGGAAAAAGTCAGGAACTTCATGTTTCTCTATGTTCACAACAGTAATGACCTCACCTGTTCCCTCTACGCTGAGTCTCTTGAGGCAGTAAAACTGGTGTCCCTGGATGGGACAACAGTCAATTGCACCACCGTATGCATGCCAGCATGTTTTTGGGAAATTGGTGGAAGATTAAAAACAACAAGGAACCCATGTGAAAACATGTAAAACTTCATGCAGACAGTAACCTGGGGCCAGGATCAAACCAAGGACCCTGGAACTGTGAGACAGCCATCAGGTAAATGATTGTTTTAAACTCACAGCATACACAGTGCCTGTGTGTGTTTTAAAGTATAATGTATTTGTACAGAGTTAAGTTTTTACTCTGATATATAAATGAAACATGGCACATAAAAATTACCCAGCAGGACAAATGGCTGTGCTTTTTTACAAGCGTCCTGTGTGTCCTTCAGAGCTGGTTTAGCTATATACGTTATACTAGTGAATTAAGCTTTAGCCTGCATAAAAATACTACCTTTTATATGTATTTAAACATGTCTACCAATCATGTTCGTTGATCTTGTTTTTTTAAACTCAGAAGCAAAGCCTTATGCATACTTCCTGTTTAACAGCAATTTTATCTCCTCACCTTTTGTTTTTTTTTTTAGGTAAACTACCCTGCATTACCACTGCACTATATTTGACAATGTATTTGTTTCAGTAAAGCAAGTTGTAGATTTGCTGTTTGGATTTGTGCATCAATCTCTGTGCCTTGACCCCCATGTAAGTTTGGTGACAAGGATAAAATGACATTAATTGACTATGGTTGTCTCTTCAGTGTCAGTGTCAATTCCTGTGCAAGACATTTTGAGTCTGAACTCCACTCGCACTCTGACTGACTCATTCACTCCACACCTCTCCACCTAAGCCAGGTCTGTCCCAAGGGTTAAACAGCGCCAGTTCCCAAAGGCATAGCCAATCACCAGAGAGGAAACAGAGCCTCTCCATTATTGCAGTTTCCCTGTTTTTTATTCACATGTGGTTCTGATTTCGCCATGAGGCAAAGTGTTTTCTTTGGAGGCTGTGGTCAGCAGCTCGGCTGAGTTTCCTGTTCTCCCTGGAGCTACGTGCCTGGTCCTCTCCTCTCTTCCTTCCTCCAACATGGAAGATGATCCCAGCTCATGAAGGACTGCAGTCACTGTCCAACATTAACCCCCCACAGAGGCAGATGAGAAGCCTGCCGGAGTAGGTTATGGACCACTGTTGATGTCAGTGCATTCCATAGTGGCTTAACAGGTAAAGATGGATGCTACATTAGTCTTTTAAATAATGTAAAGGACCCCTAGAGATCCCCTGCATGGACACAGAGTGCCTGGACCACCAGCACAGACCAGCTGTAGCTGTCATCAGTTTCACAATAATGTACAAAGCATCAGAGAGTGAAGAAAAAGACGAAGAAACGTTGAGAAAGAATACTTACAGACCAAAGTGTGAGTTGATGGATTCCTTCCTAGTGTCATTAGTTGGAGATTGTTTATTTCTCATTTGTTCTTATTTGTTGTTTAACAATCAACATGTGTGTTGGAGCTGATTTAGGCTTCACAGTCTGTTGTGCTCAGCACATCCGAGAAATGCATTAATCCTTTCTGCCCCTACAGACCCATTTGTGATGGCTCATGTGTGGCACACACTTACACTACAGCATTCCAAGGGCTTAACCTAAAACCTATTTTTAGATCAGTGGAGGGCAATGGGCAGGACAGATGATTTAGTCTAACACATTATGGATAAAAAAAAAAGACCTAGAAAACTGACAATTTCATTCTTAGCATGGGCTAAAATCACTTAGACATAGAACATGATTTATCCCAAATAAAGACTAAATATTTGTGCACTGTACAAAAGGCCACAAAAAATGTATGTTGATTTTTTTTTTTACATGAAGAGATCATTACGAAACAGCTTTTTTAACAAATAGTTTGTAAAAATGAATTGTATATTGTATATTACATAATCATATACTGAATGGCGGCTTGTGAGCAGCTACTTAAGAGCAGATTCCAAATGTATGGCCAGCAAACTTTTCTTATGTTCATGGAATTTACTTAACCCAAAAAAGTTTTACTTAAGTAAAACCAATGACCAGGACTAAATGTTAGACCACAACTCTCTAAAGGTCCCACCACAGCATTGTAATTTACCTCTACAATGCTTTGGTATACAGAGGAATTCATAGTCGACTCAATGACCTCAAGGTTCCCAGGTCCTGTGACTGCAAAATAAGTCCAATTTATTACCCCTCTATTGACAGTGTGTAGGAGGTGTTTCTGCTGAAATGCTGTTTGGTTTTTACCCAAATATGGTACTGGGCATTAAGGCCAAACAACTCCACTTTGATGTCACAAAAGTGTCGTGGTTTGTTCAGGTGCAGTTTTGTGAACCTCAAGCATGGTTCTGGGTTCTTTTAAGACAAAAGATGCAACCCTTCCAAACAAATCATACTTGTTCAGTCTTCTAATTGTGCTGTCACTGACTTTAAGATATACAGTAACATGCTCAGTGAAGCCTGTAGGGTCTGAGATGTAGCTGTTAGTTTGTTGCATTTCTCTGAGCATGGCGCGGCCTGACGTTGGCCTGAGTGTGCTGGGACATCCACTCCTGCTTTTAACCAGTTAATAATATTTCTTACTATAGAAAGTTATTGGAAATGTTTTCATGACTCCTTCCAGATGTAAGACCATTGCTTATGTCTTTTCCTCACTGCAGTGGTTTAGCACACATCTAAATGCTCAAAACTTCTGCACACCTACTGATGATGAAATAAATAATTGCACACTGACCAAATGTTTGTGGACACCAGGGTGCTTGTTGAGCAACCCTTTCCAAAACCATGGGTATTAATATGGAGGTGGGCCCTCATTTGCTGCTCGTAGGCTCACAGTTATTATGGGTGGTACTTGGACAGTACTTAAGTGTTATTAAAAGACTTTGAGGAAGGGGTGAGTGAGGCAGTTAAATATTGGTACATGGGATGGTGTAGGGGGGTCTTCAGTCTGGACTGGATTCTGGTAATGTATGGGTGGCTTGGCTGCAGGCTTAAGCAAATTGAGAAGCTGCCATCCTCTTCCTGTGTGAAGCTTTCTGTAGGGAACAAGAGGGACAAAAATCAAATGATTTGAGACATTATTTACTTAAATTAAAGGTTTACATTTTCTTGTTCTGTTGACAAGGTGATGATGCCTAGTCCACTCCGTATGCTTTTCGTTCTCATGCTAACTGGCAAAAAGACCGGTTTTGGCTTTTAAGAGTGTGTGCCGCATGGGCCATATCTCCTGTCTTTAATGTCAGAATGTGACCCAATAATAAAATTTTTCAGGCTTCTAATTGGCCAACATGGCTTTACAATAAGGGTTATAGAGCCATCTGTTGGTTTGGCATGTTCTTGACACAGAGCTTCAATGTGAATAAAGTTTATTTTTTAAGAATAAAGAAGCAAAATACCGGCCTTTACTAGCCCAATACTGGACTAATAGAAGAGCTTTGATTTACCTAAATCCATAAGCAAATGAAGTTTTTACTGTACTGCTTTTAGTCTGGAGTCAATCTGATGCCAGGCCAGTTCTCAACAGAACCTTTATCAAGGATAATTTGTTTGCTTTTTTAACAGCTCACTGTCAGGGTTTCATCTCGCATAAATTCCATAATGTAGACACTGTTATGCACAGAAAGGGGAACAAAAGATGGACTAAGCAGCTCACATCTGGAATAAAGCAGTACATACTCATGTGTAGACAGTGACTGTGCTCTGACTGTGGACCTGAGACTACTGATTATTTTGTCCATCATTTTGCTCTGTATAAGACTAAATTAGTTTTTAATAATTTCATATAAACATAAACCTTCAATGAAAACCAACTCATGAAAGGTTCTTCTTTGAGACATCACCTCATTAAGTCTTAATCTAAAAATGTAAACCACGTTTTATTAACATGTTGTTCATAAAATTGGTTACAGACGACTTTAGACTTTCTTTGAATTTTCTCCTTTCATCCTTCTTTGAGGATTAAAATATTTAATTCATGCCCTAGAACCGACCATTTAAAAGGGCAAATAGTTTCAAAGTGAGGCCAAAGTAACAAAAATTACCCACATCAAACAATAAATGTGTCAGGCAAAAATTTTGTTTAAATATTAAATATTAGCACAAAGGAAACAAAAATGACAATATGATTAGACATTGCATGAGATAACATTTCAAATAACCAATTACATTTTAATTATTATGAAAACAAATATGTTTTTCACTTCCTCTAAAGAATTTTTGTTACTTACATACTTATTAAGTGATTACCTTGGATGTTAATAATAGCTTTGCCCCCTTGAGTATTGTTAAATTGTCCGTTATTAGCGTCTTATAAAGCTACAAGGACAATCTTTGGCAATTTGCAAGTAAAGTAAAGTTGCAGTTTTACCCAGCATTATATTGTCTTACTCAACCGCACTAAGAAATCATCCCTTTATACCGTTTATACTGTTCTACATTGGGACTACATAGCAACATCAGTGCTATCTCCCGAAATATTTCTAGTGCTGTAGTCCATAAGGAATTACATATGCCTTTCAGTGAAATATCAGATCAATTGAAGGAATAAAAACACATTTTCCATTGTTTTTATATATTCCTTCCTGTATCCTCTAATATTTTTTGATTTTAGAAATTTATTAGTATGATTAATAGCAACTCTTTTCTTCAATCTACTATATACTGAGGCCAAACACAACAACACAGGCCTAGTAGGAAAGCAGTATTAATGTTGACTCTGTATTTTTTTTAATACATATATTTTCAACCTGTTGAAGCTTCTCAGGAAGGAACTGAACTTTGAGTTCATTTCATTGTTTATAAGGTTCTGGTGTTTTGTCAGATTTGTCAGCAGTAGACTAACCAAAATTTATAGATTAAGATGATTCAAGGTAATGATAGGGTGGAGAAAGAATTATTCAACTCTACATTGAGGTAAACCTGCTTTTTTTTTAAGAACTGGATGTTAATAATGGAAAAATAAAAAAAATCTTTAAGGATTTCACTTTTGTTCACCAGTAGCTGATGATAGCAGGGCTTTCTTGTCACCCTTATTAATGAAAGTTATGCAATTTGGTGAAGGCCAGAAAGGCAAAACTAACGTAAAATTCCTTCATTTTCAGTAAGGAGATTAAATAGAACATCCAAAGATGTATTGGCTTTTAATGATCCAAGGCCGGTTCTAGACAGGCACATATGGGGGGGGGGGGGCAGTCAGAAATGTGAAGGGGCATCATGTGTACACATCATGTTCGAGCACTGTTTTTTCCCTGTGCTTATAGTAACAGTATTGTCCTTGCTGAA
>JAQMYJ010000012.1:26300825-26311555 GCA_030014305.1 Clarias laeviceps | reverse complement strand
CACAAACAGGAAGTTAATATCACCAACCATTCCCATTTTATTAAGGTGTATCCATAGAAATGGCCCACCCTGTATATATATATCACTATAACACAATTCCAGGGGTCAGAAGTCATACGTTCAATTGACTGGGTCTATAAAAGCTTGAGATTAAATTCCAGCAAACAATAGCATGGCTTTAGAAGCTTCTGATAGCCTAATTGAGATAATTTAAGTCAATTGGGGGTGTATTTCTGAAAGGCAATTTCCAAATTCCTGAAGCTACACATTCATCTGTTCATTTAGGCTACATTTAAGTATGACCAGAGTGACTTACATTTTTTATCAAAAAATTTTTACATCTGAGAAGTTTAGGGTTAAGGGCCTTGCTCAAGGGCCCAACAGTGGCAACATGATGGTGCTGGGGTTTGAACCTGAGACCTTCCAATCAGTAGTTCATTGATTCAACCATTGAGCATATCATACCAATCAGAAAGGAGATACTTCATACTTTATTATGAAAAGTAAAAATCATAGTCACAGATCAACAGCAAAGGACTTTGTGAAAATCACTGGAGGAAACAGGTACAAAATGATCTATATCTACAGTAATACAAGACTGATATCACTGAAACATAAAAGGCTGCTCAGCATGGAAGAAGCCTTTGCTTCAAAACTGCTCAAAAAGACAGACTGTTTGCATTTGTACATGGAGAAGTGTCCTCTGGACAGATTTTAAAAAACTGTAACTATTTGGCCATAATGACAACCGATGTCTGGAAGAAAAAGGGTAAAGCTTGCAAGCTGAAGAACACTGTGCCACCTATGAAGCATGAGGGGTCAGCATCACGTTGTGGGGGTGCTTTGCAACAGGAGGGATTGGTGCAATTTGTTAAAATAAATGGCATCATGAGGAAGAGAGATTATGTTGATATATTGAAGCAACATATCAAGACATCAGCCAGATAGCTTAGTCACAAATGCGTCTTTCAAATGGACAGTAATTCCAAGTGTACTTCCAAAGTTGTGGCAATATGGCTTAATAATAACAATGAAGTTGAGATGGGCATGACTTCAATCCAACAGAAAATATGTGGGCAGAACTGAAAAATGGGGTGTGAGCAAGGAGGCCTACAAACCTGATTCAGTTACAGTAGTTCTGTCAGGAGGAATGGGCTAAGTGTATGTAACATAAGTGAATATAAACCTCTGACCCATTGGGAACGTTTGCGAGAAACGTTCTCTCTAATATTATTCTAACAATTCAGCACCACCACTTGATTTTTTGATGTAACAACATGTCGGACATTTATGTAATGTAATTTTTCATTTGTTTTAATACATTCACAAAATTTTTATCTGCCATTTTGAGAGCAATATTAATACATAAATATGAAAAATGCAAATCATTAGCATGTGCTTGAAAGAGGACTATTTTATAAGATGCTGGATTATAATGACAGTAGCCATATTTTTGCATATTTATGTTTAAGGTGTACAACACATGCAGAAATATACTGTATAGCAATATCCCAGACTCCTCTTAGATGCTTTTGTCATTGCTTGGCTGTATGCATCTTTTGCATTATTGTTACATAAGATGTATCTGTTTCTTCAGTAATCCCCAACCACCACCCCTAAAAAAAATCCCAACAGTGTTTGACTGATGGTACGTAGTTAGTAACCTAGTAACCCAGTGTAAGCATCTATCCAATCATGGAACCTATAAAGCTATTTTTGTAAGTCACTCTGGATAAGAGCGTCTGCCAAATGCCTACATGTAAATGTTACATCATTTTACATATTCTACATTCTCAGAGATGTAGAATGTAGAATATCTAAAATGATGTATCGATAAAGGCCAATGTACAAACAGATGCTATAACAATGAACACATGCCAATTTATTATTCTTTTTTGGCTTGTTTTTAAAAGTCTAGATGCTTTACAAAAATCTGACAACCACTGAATTGAATTCTAAAGTAATTTCTAAGGTAACATTCCCAGTCCGAATGGAGCCAAAGAACTGACTTTTGAAGTGTTAACTCAAATCCCAATGCAATAGAATTTTGTTACTGACTCCATAATAGGCTTTGTCATTTGACAGTTTTATGTTTACAACACACTTTTTCACTACCAGGAAGCAGTTAGAAAATGCTTGCAGTGCACTTTCAACATCTAGGACATTAAAATAAACTACAGTGTGCTCTTTTGCTCTTTCTTTTCCTCCTCCTTGTCTGTGGAAATCAGGAGGCAGATATATTTTAGCGCCACTCTGGCGCGAGGATCCGGAGAGACTGACTTTCCCTCTGTTCATCCTGTGGTCGGTTTTGGCAACACATGTCAGAATTCCCCTGCTGTCAACCTGAAAGGCTGGACCTTCTTTCTCTTCTTTTTTACTTAATGGATCAAAAATCCATTTGTGGAAAGGCTGCTGAATTTTTGGAACAAACACAAGGGTCAAGTTAAGCTCAATGAACATACTGAAACTACTGTATTCAACTCTCTCACCACACCGTAGGCCAAGAGCTGGGCTCTTGATAATGGCTGCTTTATTTAAGAATGTAAGGGGGATTTTTCTGAGAAACTTGTAAAAGGCTGCTTACTGGCACAAACTGATACAATTTAAGGACTTGTGACCATTATTGATAATGGGCACATCATCATATGTCCCATCATCACCACACAGTGTTGGTGCAGAGGTGAGTTGTTTGTTTATGCTGAACTTGAAACATCTAAAAAGTATTAAAAATAGATACTGTTGCAAAAATGGGGGTTGATTGAGGGTGACATTAACAATTTTGTCCTCATAAATGTATTATAATGGCATTATAAAGTTTATTTAAAGATATACAATACTGTACATTTGAGCTACTGAACTTGCCTGATAAAACACATAAGTCCTCATTTAAGCTGTATTATTATTTTCAGTACACTTTCCATTCTGTGCTCTGAAACAGGTTATGTTGCACAAATTATTATGAAAGCATGTACCTTTCACTGGGCACATGGTAGTTTAGTGGTCAGCAATGTCACCATGCACCTCCTGGGTCTGTGTTCGGTTCCCGCCTCGGGTCTGTGTGTATGGAGTTTCCTCCCGCAGTCCAAAGATATGCAGATTAGGCTAATTGGCGTTCCCAAATTGCTCGTAATGTATGAATGAGCATACGAGTGTGTGTATGTGTGCCCTATGATAGATTGGCATCCCGTCATGGGTGTACACCACCTCGTGCCCTAAGTCTCCTGGGGCACAGGATAAAGCAGTATAGATGATGAGTGAGTGAGTAAGTACCTTTCCCTGTATAAATGCCTTAACTTTCCAGGAGCTGTTGTCTGGTCTTAAACGAAATTCTTATTTAATAATTAATGGTAGTTGCTGAATTAAAGAAATATAACTGAATAACAAAAGAATAATAATAATAGGAGGGCAATGGGTTCAAATTGAAATGACTGCAAATAAAATAGCTTTACAGCTCTTCCTTACCAAATGCATGGGAATCCTTCTTCGTGTTTTTTTTCCTGTCTCTTTCTTGGATTGGCATGAGATATTAGCCCTAGGGCAGTAACTCATGGGTGGTTTTAAGTAAAAGGTATAAAAGATTGAAATAAGGCAAAAAGACTGTATGTAATATAAATACTACCTCACAGTCCAAGACCTAGGTCTGTGTTTTTTTTTTTGTTTTACTGCACGTTCTACAAAACGCTCTTGAAAACTGGGCGAGTTAAAATCGAATCAATCAGAATGTTTGCCACAGACCGAAAGCTGCTGGCTATGCAGGATCTTGCTCAGGTACAGTGTGGGAAAGACACTAATCTCTGTCATGCTACTGATAGTTTTGTTTGCATTTGGCCTCTACATGTTCCGCTGACCAATGCATTTTTCATGTCGAATAAAGCCTTTTAATATATATGGAACTGTTAAACACTATAAGCAGTGTCTGGGTTGGTTACAGGGCATTTTTATATTCTCTTAACACTCTTGAACCCGTTTTCTTTTCAGGCCTTCTACAGATATCTGAACGATATTGCTGGAGGTAGATTATATTGCAACTTAGCACATGATCTCATACCCTACTCCAATGTTTTTAATTTGTATTGGTAATTTGTGAATATGAAAAGCATCATTTACCCTGTGTACTGCATAAATATAAAGATATAAGAATAATATATCCAAAGAATCTATAAATTAATACCAGTGAAATGTGCACATAATTCAGTCCCAGTTTTATTTATCCCAGTGCAAAGTTTCAGCATTTGTAAATAGAAGTTTTATGAAATATTGAGTATTCCCAAAAACTTGTCCATTAAAGAGAGCAGTGTGATTGCAAACACACAAAAGTCATAAGTGCCTTCAATGTCTAATAGTAGTTAGTTGTTGATTTACGATGGTATCATCTAGCATGCCATGATGCGTAGAAATGACAGGCTTAGGAAGAGAAACATATACACTTATGGGTATGCTTAGTGTTTAGATCAATTTATTGATTTGTTGAATGATTCCAAAAAGTCAATGTAGCAGGGCATGAGATTTTTCCCTACTGAATGATCTACCAATCAGTCACCTATATTCATCAATGGGTGTGGTGTTTGAAAGAAAGACTCCAGTTTGACACCCTAGTAAAAAAGTGGAAAGTTGTTAGTTGGTTGGGAGAAAAACAAATGGATGATCATTGGAGGGTTGCCACTTAAGAACTTGTGAATGAATCAAAACAGTTCTTGGTTCTTATAAATTGTCCATTAGCTTGAGAATGATACACAGACATCAAGCTAGTTTCTTCATAATTGCCATACCATTTGTGAACCTGAATTTGCCACAGGCTTCTGTGATACCAAAAGATCTGAAAATGTGCTAAAGTAAGGCTGGAGTGGGGATTGAGCAAGAGGAGTAGTTCATCACCAATAAGAAGGATGTCTTGCCTTGAGATAAAGGCAGTTTAGAGCCAAAGTCTACAGCAGTACAGGACCATGAAAATTGCAGAACTACTATGGTCAGGTGGTTAATCTGTTGGCAAAGCCCAAGGAATATAAATCTAGGAACTCATGGAACATGAGCTAACCAAAAACTTGATATGTGTTGTACAGTGGCATTCCAACCATATTTTGTTGTGGAGAGATGATGAACCTTGGTGAACAATGGCAATAGAAACATTTATTCAAAACGATTGAGAGGGTCATGCTCTTATTTAGAAGGCATGGGGCAGAGGCAAAATGATCTTGGATAGACCAGGTTAATTGGGGGTCAACAATTTCACATAACGTGTGGCAGTGATCAAGACCTTTGCAAGATGGTGTAGTTCATTGTGGGTCTCTGGTACAGTATATACAATCGATACATGGGATAGAATTTTTCTCCCCATGAGCACACTTAGATTGCATTGTATCATGTCTCACTTGCTAGTTTCTTTGGATAAAAGCATCTTCTAAACAAATCAATTATTATTATTTTTTAATTACAAAATTATGATTATTTCACATTGCTTTTGGTGTTTATTTTTTCTTTTGAATGTAAGGGACAATTTTCTATACTTAGCACAAATACTTGACCGCTTCTGTTCTTTCTGGTAGCTGAAATTCAAACCATATCCAGTGTGTGACCTAATTACCCCCTCCTAACCTCAACCATCACTCATAAACACACGTACGCACCAAATCAAACACAACTGCCACACACCACTGTACCTGCCAGCCAGGTATTTAAACTAAGAGCCTTTATATGCTGTGGAGTTTGTGGCCTGAGGCTCAGGTACCCGTCACAAGGTTCCTGGAAAGTGCAGACCACAGGGGATTCAGGCACACACACACTGGCTGCATCATGCTGCAATTCATTGGTGCCCACAAAAAACACCTGCCACCCACACTGACCAGACGCTGGTCAGCAAGAATCATTCCCTCACACCTTAAACCAAACTCTCAACCAGTGCAATATAGTACAGTATAATCAACATGCTAACATAACTTATGTCACCATCTATGAAAAGGTAAGTTTGCCAAATTATATTTCTTAAAAAAAAGATTCTGACGCATGTATTACCATTTCCTTGAAATATATGCTGCCACAATATGTTTTAAGAAGGAAGCGACTGGTGTGGGAACAGGATATTCAGATACATTTCTGTGTCATTACTAGTTTTTCCACAAGTGATGGAAAAAATCTGTTCTTCTGCATGGTTTTAGTCATTCTGAACATATTTAAATTGAGCTTTAAGTCTTTGTTGCCTGGCCACAGTGAAAGTAAGGCCCAATTCCAAGCACATGTTTCCAAAATGCATTTGTATGAGGTGTCACTTTGATTTCTGCAAACCTGAGTTACTAAGTGCTGATCTGACTAACAAGGGCACTTTTACTGAGGCTTTGCACTTCTAGAAAAGAAATGGCACTTGAGATGTAATTAAATAAAATAAGGGGGCATTGGCTCTCTGAAAAGGCTAATAGGAAGCCATTACATTGTAGGTTTTTCTATGGAACCTTAAGGCATTTTGCCCTATAGAGACAACCAAACTAAGTTTAAGGTTCAAAATCTGACATAACAAAATACTGTATATTTACAAGTTCCGTTCAAGTCAAACAAAAACTTCTGAGGACATTTCTTGTGAATGAAGACATAAAAATGATGCAGTAAAACATCTGAATGGTGCATATGTTTTAAAAAAACATGTGGAACGCGTGACCCTTGAAAATTAGCAAATAACTTGTCCCCAACTGGTAGAAAAGACGCATCTATCTGTGGGAACTGTACAAACAATCATTCACAAACACCGCTTGCACATTACAGGAAATCATCTGAGAGTTATTGCCATATCACCCGTACAGTCTTGACCTCCCTCCAAGTGATTTCTACATATTTGGCTCACTAAGGGAGTTCCTGGGAGGCCAGTGTTTCAGACATGAAGCACACAGTCTGATCATGGGTCTGGTGTACTGAGAAAACGTTCTACCTTGTTGGTATCCAAGCACTAGTAAAACTCTGGAATAGGTGCATTCGTGTAGCAGGGGATTATCTAAAGGAATAAAAGTAGTTTTTATTCTGATAACTGTGTTCAGTTATTCTGTACAAACTAAAGTCCTGGTTTAATTTGAACGCAAGGGCTTGTTCTTGACTTCTTTCATTATTAATGAATTTGAACAAAGTGATTTGTTGTTTCTCACACCATTTACTTAAAGCTCTAGAGATTCTTCTGCATGAAAACCCCAGGTTTCTGAAATCCTCTGATTGGGTGATCAGAATTTGCATGAACAAGCAAATGCATTGGTGTTTCTGTTAATGCCACTGGTGACTTCAATGGTGATCTACAGAACATATTAGCAAAAATGAGGACATTGCACTGTGATTATACAAATCTCCTGATTATTGTTGTTTAATATAGAATCTAAATTCCTTTTTTTATCTCTGTTCCTCCATGCTGTTAGTTTCTTTCTTCTTTTATTAAAATTCGATTCCCGTCTCAGGTCTGTGTGCATGGAGTTAACATGTTCTCCCCATGATTAGTGGGTTTCCTCCGCATACTCCTGTTTCCTCCACAGTCCAAAGACATGTGAATTAGGCTGATTGGCTTTCACCAATTGTCTGTAGTGTGTAAATGAGAGTGTACTAGTGCTCCATTCCCCTCTGACCCTGTATACAGGATAAAGCGGAATCGATGATGAGTGAGTGCGCGGAACACATACCGAATACATGGCAGAAGGATGGATAATGTGTATTTTAGTCAAATACTGCCACCTTGTGGTGGGGTTTTTCCTATAGGCTTGTGGACAGGTCTCAGAATTACGGTGTGTAGTATTCTAAAATAACTGACACCATCATTACACTCCATTACAAACTCCACATCGAAAAATTAATTATGGATGCATAGTTACATTTATTTCACTTTAAAGTTGGAAAAGTAGATGCAAATAATGATTAAACACAGGGAACACCTGCCTGTTTTTTTATGTTTTATTTAAACATATGTCCCAGTTATTAATTAGCTAAAATTAATATATACAGTGCTATAAAATAGATGTTCTTGCAGTTAATTAAGATATAATGTATTGCCAAATGTATATGAACTGAGCATTGACATCATTGACATAAACCTTGGATCATCATGCTGGAACAGGTTTGGGTCTCTTTATTCCAGTAAAGGAAACTGTGATGTGTCAGCATACAAAGTTATTCTTTTTTTTAAGCCATTTTGTTACTAATGTAGCAAACTTTTGTATATTTCAGGTACATGGTTGTTAGTGCCATAAAAGGATAGGATATCCAATTTGTCAGACATGTTCAAACCACTGTAAACGTATTGTTTTAATTGTCTTATTGATCGTCAGCTGATTGTCACGGCACAATCAAATATATTTGTTTCAGATCTGATCGCAAAGGGAGATCTGCAGTAGATATCACAGATTAACTTGTAGTTATCACCTTGAGCTTTTTTAGTTCTATTTTAAGTGTGGGCCATGTTTTAGGTCCATATAGTACAATTGGCAGAATTAGTGTCCGGAACAGACACATTTTGGTCCTGATAAGTATGTTGGTTTTCTTTCACAGGCACCACTTGAGAGACACTGCTACTGCCAGGCCAATGGATTTCCGGATTTCCGTCTTGCAGTCACTATTGTCACCTTTTTTGAAAATTATTAATAATAGGCATGATAATCGCTCCCTTCCACATGTATGAAACATGTTCTAATTGCCAATTACTGCATAATAATAGACAATTCTGCAGGGTTTCTCCTTCTGCCTTGATTATTTTGGCAGTAACTTATTCCAGGAGACTTTACATTTTTCAGTGGTGTTATAGCTGCCTTTACTTCAGCAGCCTATGATTCATTATCAAAGAGGTGGTGTTCTGATAGCTTGAGTTACCATGACTGTGCTGACAGGCTTTCCGCAGGGACATAATTGAGCAGTCCTTGGAAGTATTTCCAACATAATTGAAGGCATTTGGTGGAGAAATTGCCATAGGTGCCTTCCGCTTACTTGATGTTATTGCTGATCACTTTTCCCCATTTTCTCAGTCATTTCAGAGTGATGTATGTGTTCAATAGTCCTGCCTGGATGATGGTACCTTGAGAGTCACTGCTATGTTGTTCCAGTAGGCTTCCCTGTATGTCTTCATCTTTCTTGACAGTAGCTTTGACTCCTTTCTATTCATGCACCAGATGCAGACATTTCCTCAATGATCCAGATCTGGGTTAACAACAGATAGAAGGACATAGGGGGATGTTGCATTCCACATTGGTCTCTGCTGTCTGCTTTTCTTGTCCTCATTGTCCTGCTGTTAGAGTGCTGCAAATTTATTGTCTAGGGCTAGTTGAAACATTGGATTACCGGGTCCTGTATTCATGCCCAGTCTGGCTTCAGTGTTGGTTGAGCTGGTTGTTTTGTTCAGGGAGTCACAGCCAGAGTTTGAACCACAGTTCTGAACCACAGTCTAGGCCCCTCATACCATGTACGTCAACGAGCGATGATCTAATATGGGAGTTCACCAGGAAATAATCAATCACGACCACATCTTTGCCAGATGGGTTTCACCACCTGAGCTGTTGTTTCAGGGGGTAATGGAAAATAATATTTCTAATTATGAGATCACTGGTCGAGGTAAATGACAGGCCATTGTCGTTGATAAAACCATGACCAAACATTCCCATCATCCCTTTTCAGTCCAGTTGGTGCCAATATGGGCGTTGAAGTCCCTGGATAAGACAGTCAGTTGATGATAATAGTCAGTCCAACACATGTTGTTCATCCTTTTCCATGTCTGGGCTGCTTTTGATTTGAGCGTGTGAAGATTGGTCTAAGTTGTGCAAAAGATCATGACGCCCATGATAGATGTGATTTGGGCTAGAACATGAGCACACTCTTGGTCACCCGGCTGTCAACAAATAAGCCAACGCCAGAGCAGTGCAGTCTTATCAGCAGATGGTGTATGGCCTATCACTAAGTGACGTATTTTGTGAGATGCTCCAAAGAATATATATTAAAGACAGGTATACAAATTGTTTCATTCAAGAGGTCATTGTGGAAACTTGACAACAACAGTAGTCAGCTAAAGTGTGTAAAGCTGTCTTTTCGCTCTTTACCATCTTCTACCTGAGCCTCCAATAGTGAACTGAAATCCATATTAACTTAAAGACTTCCAGCATGAACTTCCAGCTGCCAAACACAAAGTATGACTGCAAGTCAATTCCTGCTGTCCGTTATCACCCAAATGAGGATGGGTTCCTTGTTGAGTCTGGTTCCTCTCAAGGTTTCTTCCTATTGCCATCTCAGGGAGTTTATCCTTGCCATCGTCGCCCTCGGCTTGCTCATCAGGGACTATCTAATCATTTTGAATCATACACCTTTTTTACATTTCATACACATTTCCATAATTTACTTTTGATTGTGTAAAGCTGCTTTGCGACAATGACAACTTTAAAAGCGCTACTTAAACACTTAAGAGGTGCATGTTACATGGTAAAAATAGCAATGTTTAATAATAAAAGTGAGAGGACAATGTGAAGAGAATTCACAGAATTGAGGTTAAACAGCTTTGTGGCCATAAGAAAACCACTTGGGAATGAGACTAATCAGAAAAAGGCTTCAATTTGCTAGGAAGGATAAAGATTGGACTTCGGAATCTGCAGTAGGTAAGCAGCCTGGTGTGAAGAAATCAACTCTGGGAGCAATTATTACAAAATGGAAGACATACAAGGTGGTGTAGTGGTTAGCACTGTCGCCTTGCACCTCCAGGGTCCGGGTTTGATTCCCGGCCAGGCTCGATTCCCGTC
>JAQMYJ010000012.1:26288918-26299308 GCA_030014305.1 Clarias laeviceps | reverse complement strand
TGTGTGCCCTGCGATGGATTGGCACCCTGTCCAGGGTGTACCCCGTCTCGTGCCCTAAGCCTCCTGGGATAGGCTCCTGGTCCCCACGACCGTGAATACGGGATAAAGCGGTATCGAAGATGAGTGAGTGAGGAAACAAGACCACTGATAATCTCCCTCGATCTGGGGCTCCAAAATGATCACAAGAACTGTGAGCAAAAATCACAGAACCACACGGGGGGACCTAGTGAATGACCTGCAGAGAGCTGGGACCAAAGTAACAAAGGCTACCATCAGTAACCCACTGTACCGCCAGGGACTCAAATTCTGCAATGCCAGACGTGTCCCCCTCCTTAAGCATGTCCAGGCCCGTCTGAAGTTTGCTAGAGAGCATTGGATGATAGTTGTTCTTTGTTTGGAGGAGAAAGTATGCTGAGTTGCATCCAAAGAACAGCATACCTACTGTGAAACATGGGGGTGGAAACATCATACTTTGGGGCTGTTTTTCTGCAAAGGGACCAGGACGACTGAGCCGTGTAAAGGAAAGAATGAATGGGGCCATGTATCATGAGATTTTGAGTGAAAACCTCCTTCCATCAGCAAGGGCATTGAATATGAAACGTGGCTGGGTCTTTCAGCATGACAATGATCCCAAACACACCGCCCGGCAACGAATGAGTGGCTTCATAAGAAGCATTTCAAGGTCCTGAAGTGGCCTAGCCATCCAGCCCAAGGGCAATTGATTATTTTGTATTTCTTCAATTTGCAAAAAAATCACTTCAACAGTCTCCATCTCACCAAGCTTCTTGCTGATGGTCTTGAATCCCATTCCTGCCTTGTGCAGGTTCACAATCTTGTCCCTGATGTTCTTTTCACAGCTCCTTGGTCTGCCCATGGTGGTGAAGTTTGATATAGATTATGCGAACAGGTAGCTTTTATACACATATTGAGCTGTTAGGAGCACCTTCTTACAATTATCTGTGTACCCCATGAGCACATAACCAGTCTGTGGGAGCCGGAATTATTGTTGGTTGGTAGGGCATCAAATACTTATTTTACTAACTGAAATGCACCTTGATTTATAATATTTACATGATGTGTTTTTTTCTGGATTTGTGATTGATGTTTTGTCTCTATCCTTATAAATAAACCTTTGATAAAAATTATCTTTGTAAGTGGGCAGGGAATTAAATTATTTTCCCCGCTGTGTGTGGCAATAAAATAAAGCCAGCTGATGACCTGAATGTACTGAATGACCCAGGCTATCAGTTGAAGCTTTTCCTGTGAAATATGCGCAGGCATATTTCAGGACTCAAATATATTAAACCAAGGCATGGTTAAAGACATCAGTTTAGGACAGACAGGGAAAAATGACAAAAATCTTTTTGCATTTAATTAATTAACTGCATTGTGCAACTTTATTTTTGCTGTGACCTTTAGCTTCTCTCTGAGCTCCTTTATGATTTTTGAATTTGTTGCATGCAGTATTCCCAACCAGTGGCAAGGTGTCTTGATAATGTATATAATTACCATTTCTTAGGCTTATTAAAGATAAACTCAGATTAAATAACCTAACACACAGTATGACTGCAGATCAATCCCTGCTATCCGTTATCACCCAAATAAGGATGCGTTCCCTGTTGAGTCTGGTTTCTCTCAAAGTTTCTTCCTATTGCCATCTCATCTTGGCTTGCTCATCAGGGACAATCTAATCATTTTGATTTAAACACATTCACATTTAATACAAACTTCCATAATTCTTTTGGTTGTGTAAAGTTGCTTTGCGACAATGACAATTGTTAAAAGCGCTATACTAATAAAATTTAATTAAATTAAAGTGTCACTCCACTGAAATTGTATGTACATGCACAGAAGGTGCAATATAATTCAGGCTTCTTTTCTAAGCAAACGATTAGAGACCATCATCCTAATGAACAAAATGAATGTATTTCAACTAGGAGAAACTTTGACTGGTGATTTCATGGTCATTGATCAATTTACCTTTGCTGATGGACAGTACATAAAGACATGTGTTCTCCTGTCAATGCCAAAGCTAACACACTGCTGAGGCCAAACTGCTGTAAGCTTTGCCGGCTGTTGTGTCAAGTGTTGACCTCTGACCCTCAATGATATAAACAAAGATGCTAAAAGGTTTCATTTCTGTATAGCACAATTTCAAACCTTTTGAGGCTAGGTGATTTGGTTCTTTAAAAGATTTTGTAAATACATAATCCATAAATGGAGACATTCAAAAATGTTGAAACCATTTAAAATGACTACTTTTAATGCATTATTGCATATACTAAATTAATATACTGTAATTTATAGAACCATTTAGCTAAAGACATTCCCATTAGGCCATAGAATGACTTCTGTTAGCTAGCTATACAGCTAATGTTCCAGCTGTAGTGTGGCCCTGTATATCCATCTGGACAATTACTCAATATTTGTGAGGAGAAAAAAAAAAAAAAAACACTTATATAACATGTAAACATTACAAACTGTATGTCCATTTTAAGCATTATTCCCAGTCTAGTTTGACTTTTTTTTGTAATTGTAAGCAACACAATATTCCAACCTTAATATACAGAAAGTTCTCTCTGCATGTGTTTATACCTTAAAGCTCATTCCTGTTACTTTTAAAATCTAAATCCCTTATAAACTGAATAAGATGGGTTAATGTTGTGCCTCAACATTAACCCTAAAACTATTCAAAGCTTTGAATAAATCAACCTTTAATACATTTCATGCCACCCACTTGCCCTCTCCGAAAAATACACCAGACAACAGTTCAATTTTGTGACTTTTTTTTAATTTCCCAATAAACAGGACTGCAAACATACAATTTAGAAGAATGTTTTTGGCCTCCTGGTGGTGAAGCGGGGCTTGTGCTGGCGACGCAGAACCCTGTGGGGCAGAGGGAACTTGATCTTGGAATCCTGTCAAAGAAAAGACATGAACAGTGTAAAAAAAGTGATCAGACCCCGTCCATTTACCAACAAACCAATCAACAGGATGTCGCCAGTTTACAAAGCCGCCAGATTTTAAGACCATATTCTTAATCTGGAAGAGGTACCTGGCCATTTTTTTCTTGCAAGTATTGAAGCTGAACTGGCAACAGCACCAGTCCAGTGAGAGACCTGCTGATCAGCGGTACTCAAGTCTGCACATGCAGCCTCAAAAGTATCCGAAAATCTTGATTTTTCATAAAGATAAATAAATAAAATCTTAGCAGTGAGACTTACATGGAACTGCTTAATGGCAGCTCTGCGACATTTGTTGGCTGCGATCACCTGGACTTTCATAATCTGAATGGCATGAGCGCGAGCACGGTGACGAGCTCCCATATCCCGGTCTACAACACAACAAAAACAAAATCAGTGAAGGAACATGGGGGGGAGGGGGAATAAACATCTCCAAACAGGACCAAAATGACTTGAACATGTTAGTTTGATGTTGAACCTTGAATTCACTTCCAATGGCACAAGAGCTCATGAAAGGCGACAAGGTCCTGTTTCTTTGCGCACACATAGCAAGAGCATTATATATATATATAGAAACAATGATCTTTGGGTTTGTGTGCAGCTATTCTATTAATCACGAATTTGTAAACATTTGTGAGTGCTGTAAAGTTCTGCAGGTACTCACAGCACTGGGTAACGGCTCCGGAGGTGGTGAGGTCTCTGTACTCGCGGTACATGTTGTGGGTGCCACTGCGGGAGTCATAACGCAGCCAGATGCCAAAGTTTTTCACTTTCAGCGGGGATTTCTCATGAACCTATGGAAGGAAGCAAGGCAAAGTTAGACAATAATCCATTACAATCAGTTTAACACTGTGCAACAACACTTGTCTGTGCAGCATTTACACTTCATGTATTGGGTCAGCTGACACTGAAACTACTGAAATGGTTTCATACCTAATATTTTTGTATCATTTACATAAACATTTTAGTGTGATGACTTGATGGCCTGTTCTACATGCTGATCTCTTAAGCTGTAAGCATTTTCATACAATATTACACATGAACTGGACAATCTATTTTCACTCTTCAAGACTGCATCTTAAGCTGTGATCATGGCACCGCAGTGCTGTGCATGTTCTTACCAGGCCGCAGTACACAGTCTCTCCAGAAGCCTTCTTCATCTTCCTTAGCTGAGAGACGAAGTACCAGAAGCGAGACTTGGCCACCACATGGTTGGGGGCGAAGATCCTCATGCGATACAGAGGAGGAGCTGGGTTCTTGGCAGAGGGCAACAGACGCCCAACAACTTTGTACTCCCTAAGCTAGAAAGAGAAAACATAACAGTTCTAATAAGCTTATCATATAAAACTAATAAACTTAAAAAAACAGTTACATTAGAATCAATTCAAGTCCTCTAAAAGACACTGAATGTGTCCTGTAGAACCAAACTCATAAGATGTGAATCGTAAGTACACAGATGTAAGATTGCTGGTCACCTCATCTTCACGCCAAATTAATCATGCTCTTCCAATCACTGATGTAAAGAACTGAAAAAAAAATATTATTTCTTTCTCACTATATCAACCTGCTGATAGGAAAACTACAAAATCAGCCAGGTTACATCGCTAAGTTACGCTTCTTCTTCTCCATGTGTATGCCAATCGTCAAAGGAATCTATTTACACGCATTGGTTTGAATTTTATTTTCTACATGAGATTTCTCCAGTAAACGTTCACATATTTGCTGAAAAAGGCTGTAATAAGAGTAAACCGGCAGCTAACACCACATGGCTCGCAACACATTATCGGCCGCCATGTTGTAGCCCTAACAGGCCCGTTAAATTAATTACTTTATAACGCTTTTAAATCATATACTCGACCCGAAACAACTCTGTGTATATCTTACGAGATATTATAATGCACAAAAAAATCGGCGATAGTGAGTAACGTTGGCTTAAAACTTATAAATTACGTACTGTGCCAGACGCCTTCATGGTGTCTCGCTGACTGCCACCGTGAAAAAGGAAGCAGCAGGGCGGAGCGACGCTACGTCAAGCCTCCGCTTGTCTTCTTCTACTGTCGTCATGAGGAGATCACAAAAACACACGCGCGCCACCTAGTGTCTATTTTCTTTAATTGATTTTTTTTATTGTCTATTATCACACACTTGACAGTCTACTGTAGTATAACGTACGGAGGACATGGTTTACTTAAGGCGTTTTCCGGACAGTTAAACCCTTTCACCTCATTGCTTTACTAAGGCATGGGAACAAGATATTATGTTGACTTGACTTACTGTGGTGTAGGAATAAGATACTGTGTTGAGGCCATGACTTATTAAGGCGTAGGAATGAGATGGTATATGCTGCGGCCACAATTTACTAAGGTGTAGTAATGAGATATTATGTTGTGGCCATGACTTACTAAGGTGCGGGAACGAGATACCATTTTGTGTCCAGAACTTACTAACGTGTGGGAATTAACTGGGAATGAACAAGAAAGTGTGGTATTGAGATCTTTCATGTCCCAAATGTTACAGGATGATTGTTGCATTGGAGTTATGTGTCAATGAATAAATAAAGGCAATCGTACATATACTAACAGTTACAAATAAAATCAATTCGAATTTGTCTGTAGTTTACAAAAGGCTACAATATAGTATCTCCTGGACACACATTATACTATTTTGTTCCCACACCTTAGTAAGTCGAGGCCACAACGTACTATTTTGTTCCCATGCCTTAGTAAGTTGTGGTCACTGATTTTCTCCCCCCAGTGTCACCAGCGGGGCTCCGTAAAAATACACACAAATAGCTGACTGGTGTAAATGTAAAAATAAATAAATAATAATAATAATAATAATAATAATAATAATAATAAATTAAACGTACAATAAAATCCTTGTCTAGAGTCGACTCTTGTTTCAGAATCAGTATTGGAGTCGACTCCTGACTCGGTGGAACTGAACCACTAGTCGCTGTGCGGTCACGTGACAGTCACGTTAGTCAGTCCAAGATGGCGCCTTTGGCAGAAGAGCACTTCAGTTCACTACAGCTCCTCTTAAAGGTATGTCACATACACTGCGGGGTTTTTAACAAAAACAACGGCTTCTATAGGTGCTGTGCGCTCGCAAACAGATGTTAGGAGCAATTAGTAGCGACATTAATACTGCGGGATGAACTGCAAACGAGTAACAACAACAGCAATTATAATGATGATGATGATGATGCATGGTATGTTAGATCGACCCTCTGTGTGTCTATATTCCTCCTTCTGTCGGTTTCTCTTGTCTGTCATTCTCTCTCTCTCTCTCTCTCTCTCTCTCTCTCTTCCTGTCTGTGCCTCTGTCTCTCTATCCATCTGTTTCTCTCTCTGTCTCTCTCTCTCTCTCTCACACACACACACACACACACACACACTGTCTCTTTCTTTCTGTCTGTGCCTCTGTCTCTCTGTTTCTCTCACTGTCTCTCTGTCCATCTGTTTCTCTCACTGTCTCTATTTTTTTCTATGTCTGTGTCTCTGTACGTGTGTGTGAATGATGAACCATGATAGACTGCCCTTGCATCCAGTGTGGATTCTCTCTAATTGCAAGAATGATGAACAGAAAAACTGTGTCTATTTTTATTTTTTTAGTCAAACCACACAAGACTTGTGCTTTGTGGACGATTTACTTAGAATTTCTTATTTATACTCAAGAAAGTAATGCACTTTTCAATCACAGCTTTTGATGTTTGAAGCTGGTTAAAATAAATTTCCCAGTGCACATGTAATCAAGTGGCAGTTCCAAAAATTTTTATTATTCTGTTGCCTTGCACCTCCAGGGTCCGGGTTCGATTCCCATCTCTGTGTGCATGGAGTTTGCATGTTCTCCCCGTGCTTGGTGGGTTTCCTCCGGGTACTCCTGTTTCCTCCCACAGTCCAAGATATGCAGGTTAGGCTAATTGGCGTTCCCAAATTGCCCGTAGTGTGTGAATGAGTGTATGTGTGTGTGTGCCTGCAATGGATTGGCACCCTGTCTAGGGTGTACCCTCCCTCGTGCCTTAAGCCTCCTGCGATAGGCTCCAGGTGCCCGCGACCCTGAACACAGGATAAAGCGGTATAGAAGATGAGTGAGAGCGAGTATTCTGTTGTGCGGAATAGAAAGAAATCAGCTTGAGCCTCTACTTCATACAATTATATCATTCGGTTATGTTTTACTTATTTTATGCATGTACTGTATCAGAAGGTCAGGCCATGTCTGTTTACCTGCTCATTAGGGATTCATTGGCATATCCAAAGTCTTAAGGTTGTTCTTGGAAGTTTCTTTGTTCCCTCTTAATCTGACCGTATGTTTGGACATTCTCCCTGTACTCCATTTTGCTTTATTTAATAGGCACACATTTTTTGAATAAACAGCAAAATGAGTGACATGTAATAATTGCCTTTATGGATCAGACTTGTTTGTCCAGTGTTTCTCATGGGAGCCTAATCAGAATGTGATCTAGGGAGTTTAGAGGCTGGGTCTCAAACCTTGGGCTCTTTGCTTGCTGGGTCACATGCGTGCCGGACTGTGGTGCACTCGGTGTTCTGGCGCCTTTCTATTCTGGCCAGCATTGACTTTTATTTGGCGAGTTGTGCTCTATTGTCTTTTCTGGTATCGGACTGGACAGGCTGATGAGTGTGAGTGAGACTTGGATGCCCATGATCCTGTTACCAGTTTACTGGTATTTAAATGATAAGGTTAATGTGTTAATGTTTTGTGATGGTAATGTTATGGCTGATCAGTGTATATTCAGTTATCTGTTGTGTTTTAGGGAAATGGAACAATCACTATCTTATTAAATTTGTTTAACTCAACCTGACTGAGCCATCTTGACCTCTCGGTTGAGGTATGCTATGCGCTATATGTATTTTTAATCGGTTTGTAGCATACCTCAGTATATCTTTTTCTTCTATTTAAACAAAAATACAGAGGGACGAGGGGGGGGGGTACAGAAAAATGTATACAAACTTCCACAGCTGTTACCTATGTTTTTTTTTGTTTGTTTTTTTTAAACTCAAATTGAATTATAGCAGCAACGTGTAGTATTGTTTCCTCTAAAGATGTCAGTATTCGCACCATCGGTGATGCGAATCATGAAGTGTGTATACATTTTTTGCACTGCTCTGAATATTGGTAATTTGTACTATGAGGCAAATCTAAACTGTTTGGAACAGCCATGCAAATTATAAATATTGTTTAATATCAAATGTTGATCTGGGTAATGCGGGGAAGCATCTGATTATCTGTCAAGTAAGTGTAGAACAATTGCTTTCATTTCAGGAAATCTGTATGACGGTTTATTTGTGTTCAATTTCTCATTAAGGATTAATTGACACGTGTAAAGCCCTAAAGTTCTCCTCGTTTGACAGGAGGGTTGTATATTCCCTGTCTAATACATTTTGCTTTATTCCTGTCTGTGTTTTTCTTAGGCTTCATCCAAAGATGTTGTGCGGAAAATATGCACAGACAGTTTCCCCTCGCATGCACACAAGTCCCAGAGACTTGTAGACAGCACCGCCCAAGCCCTGTCTGTGTCAAGCAGTGAGGCTGTGCAGGTGGGGTCTGAGATTGATTTGTGTATTTTAAACATTATAAGTCAGGAGCAAAGCTTATTCATGCAAATCTGTCTTTCACAGGTGCTGAGAGCTTTTCATTTGCTCTCGCATCATGTGGTGTTCTACAATCTGACAGCACCAGAACAAATCCAGTCAGTTTTCCCAGCAACGTTTCACTCCAACCTTAAAAACCTCATCACTAAGATCCTGTTGGAGCAAAGGTGACTATGAAGCTCATGTTCCTATCGCAAGATGTTTATTAATTAGCCATAAAGCTTTCTTTAATATGTCATTATTTATATAGTGATTATTTAACCACGTACATTTTTTTTAGTCTGGCATGGAGAAATGAGGCTTTGTCCGATCAAAGTAAGTTTTTTCTAAGCCTTTGTTTTCTGTATCTCAAGCATTTGATTCCTACAGTGTAGTTTACAAAAACAATCCACACCACCACGTAAGCATAATTTCTTGTGTGTTTGTGTTTCAGTCTCTTTGCCACGGCTTGTCGATTTGGATTGGAGGGTGGACATGAAGACGGCGTCTGACTTAGTGAGCCGCATGGCTGTGCCTACCTGTATCCTACACATGAAGGTATGACGGACTAAACGATAAGACTTGTACACACAACTCTGATACATTTCACTAAGCCCTGTGAAGGAAAAATAAATGTATGATTGGTGTTTGTGTGCAGATCCAAGAAGGTGGCAATGTGAGCAGCAGCACAAGCGAGTCTTCAGTTACTGTGGAACTAAGCAAAGAAACTTTGGACACAATGCTAGACGGACTGGGACGCATCCGAGACCAGCTCTCAACTGTGGCTGGGAAATAGGACCGATCCGAGATAACAGTAAAAGCTAGTTTACAGTGTGGCTCGTACACTCGGAGGATGAAAGATAATTCCTGGTATGAACTGAGACACAAGCTAGACTAACAATCAGCATCTGAAGATCTCAAGCAGTTGGAGTTGTATATTTAAGAGTAAACATTTACATGTTTTTTTTTCTAATGATGCAATAATTGTGTATAAGCATATATAGTCAGCCCCCTTTCCCTGCAGAATAAAGCATTTTCGCCCACAGAGCAAGTTTTTTAAATTATTATTTTTGTTTATCCCACCATTTTATGTAATTTCCAGATGAAATCATAGGAGATCAATAATTCCTAAAATACTGGAAAAACTCCAGTTAAATTTCCATATAGTCCTACACACAGTCCCCCCCCCCTATTCATGTAATAATAAATAATAAATCAAGTTAAAGCAACAGTAACTCTTTTACTGTGACACACTGCAAAGTGCCTAAAGATACTATTGAAGACTATTATTACTATTTAGTTGTTATGTCTTGGCAGCAAGCTCGTTTTCCCTTTTGTCTGTTCCAATAACGCAGCATTCAGCATCACCAGTATACTAATCACCAGTCTGATCATCTGCCATCATCTGCACCTGTTTCTTACTGGTTCATGCCTGTGTGGCTTGACAAACAAAAACATTCCTCTGAAACAGGTCATGTCCAGGGACTGGACTGACAATGAGAGCTAAAACTTGCCAAAAAAAAAGTCCTATAGGAAGCCTGGAGAACTACAGTATAGTATTCCTCAAGACTACACTGAAAATCCAAGAAAGTCTGGTTCTTTGAAAGCAAAATAGGAAGAAATGCAGAGTGGTGCAATACAGTGGGGGAAATAAGTATTTGATCCCCTACAGATTTTCTAAGTTTGCCCACTTACAAAGAACTGAAGGGTCTATAATTTTATCATAGGTTTATGGTAAAGGATTGAGAGAGAATATCAACAAAAATCCAGAAAAAGCACATGATACAAATGTTATGAATTAAGTTGCATTTCAATGAGGGAAATAAGTATTTGATC
>JAQMYJ010000012.1:26277499-26288147 GCA_030014305.1 Clarias laeviceps | reverse complement strand
GTTTTAGGTTTCAATTACTATGAATAAAATTTATTTCTTTTATCACTTCTAGTTTTATTGGATTGTAAAAAAGTTCCTGTTTTTTTTTTGTATCACCTTGTATTTCATTTTACATATTACATTTGTGGTTTTATTTCGTAATACAGTCTCGTAAAGTTTTATACAAACTATATGTGATGGAAATAATGTAATTGTAAATGTAATTACAAAAATGTAATTAAAAATAAAACATTTGGGAGTAACAATACATTTGTCAAGTAATAAGAATGAGGGTCACACATTCAGTTTGAATTACAACAATATTTCCGCCACCTTTTGTGTTCAAAACCTGAATATTTTCATGATTTCTTTGTGAAATTTGCAGAACACCAGAACTGAAACACTTTTTAATTGCTTTTCTAATTAAATTCTAAATTGGTGTGGGAAGCATGTATAAGGAACAACCTTTCTGAATCAACATTCTCCTGCTCCCTCTGTAACAGTGCATGAATCCAGCATTACCCCAGAATGCTTAGTGATGCTAAAAGTAATAATCAGGAAGCTGTACTGTACACTGGCAGGGGGATCAAAACACACAGCTCACTGACTAGGACTGGTCTGATGAAGGACCAACTCCAGCCAACCAAATGTTTTTTAATTACATAGATCAACATAGAAGCCTAAACACAGAGCTGAAAAAAAAAACAGCTAGTAACATATGCTTATGATATTTACATACTATATACAGTACATTGTACATTAAAAGCATGCATTTTGCTTTCATGTAATGAGTTAAAACCTTTTTCTTTTTTTTAAACCAAAAGCACTGGATCGCATTTAAATTTTCTTCAGTTTTAATCTACTCTAATGATTTGTTTCATCATGAGTAAAGTGTATATACAGTATGTGTATAGTCTTTCCAAACATGAGCAGAAGAACATCTAAAAACATAAGAGGCTGAACGTTTATAATATATGAAAGGGCTCTAATAGCAAATGAACACATCAGGTTCCACTCCTGTCTGCTTGGTCCTCTTCCAGTCTACACTTTAGTTTATTTTTTCCCCACTTTGTTTTAGTTTATTTTGGCCTGATTTGTTCAGTGTGCTTCACTTCTCCAGGCTTGGTGCAGTAGTTTAAAGTGCAGTTCAGCACTGGGCAGTTCCTGTTCTCTGATGTAGGACTGTAATCCCTTCCATGTCAATTTCTACAGAGTGCACGCTGAAATCACAGAGACCCTGTAACAAAAACAAAAAAGAAACAAAACACATCAATGCAAGATTTAAACAGCCTGGCCATCATTTAAATACTTTATATTACTGACCTGATTGCAGGACAAATAAAGAGGCAGAACTTTATAGCCTGATTCTTTAGTCTCTCTCTCTCTCTCTCTCACCTGTGTGCTGTTGAGGATCTGTCGTACTTTCTCCTCCTGCTGGGCATCCCGTGTGAGTATGAACAGGAAGCCACCGCCTCCTGCCCCTGCCAGACTTTGCCCTAGGGCTATAGGCTGAAGGGCATCCATCATGGTTCTCACGGCAGCTGGTTCACATCCTGGCGCCATCGCTTTTTTCTGCTGCCAATAGCAGTTCATGCAGGCCCCGAGTCGGATTAAAGATCCTAAGGGAAAAACAAACCTCATATGTAGAGCCATTAGAAAGAACATTAGAGAGACTGGCAGACTTGTGCTGACTCATGTCAGGCATACCACATGTTCCACAAAACATGTCCAAGACACATATCTAAATCACGACTCTTTATTTATATTGTACTTTTTGCAAACACTCACCCTCTGTGCAGGCCCGAGCACACTCTTCAGCGGTGCTCACCAGCTGCTCTGCGTTCTGCACAATCGACGGCAGACGGCTGTACCAGTTCCGCACCACATCCTACAAAACAAATAGACAAAAAAAAAACAAATAAAAAAGTTCAGAACAACAATACAAACATGATTCATTACACACACACATACACACGAGTTTATACCTGTAGCAGGTTGCGTGCCAGGCGTGTCTTGCCAGTATAGATCAGAAGGAGGCGCTGCTGCAGAGCAGTGAGGAAGGCCGAAGGAAGCACAAGTTGCTCCACCTCCACTTTTAAGGGTAGGATGCGCTGGGAACGTGCCACCTTCACTCCACCTACCAGCCCTCCCACTTGGTCCTGCCACCCTCCACCTAGAGCACAGTTCTTTAGTGTTTAAGTAATTTTCCTATTATTAATACTTTATGTGTGTATTTAGTTACCTGAAATCACATATGTACAGTGGTGGTGTGTACAGTGCAAATATGTCTTGAAGTAATATTATATCACTTTTTATACTGTTCATAGTGCTAATATTGATTTATTTTTATTTAATCGTCTGTGATCTGAACTACAGCATGCACATTGCATACACGTACACATACAGGACACACCAAATATATCCAGTTATTCTCCAGTAAGTCCGCCACATGATTTCTAAGTGCACCCTGGCTATAGTATGGTGACTGGAACACCACTGACCTGTGGTGAGTATCTGCTCCAGGTGAAGTACGGCATGAATGAGAGAACTGGTGTCGTAACTCCGCCCAGTGCACCTGTACACTGCTGCCAGAACTGCACCGGCCAGGATACTGCTTGTACCTGCACAAGCACACGTGCCACAAAGTCCCCTTTATATGGTACAAAAAGTTAATTACCAAGAAATTCAACAGTAAAAACAATTCTCTCAAAATTTAACTGTGTCATGTAAATATCAACACTACCCATAAAGCAAATCCAGTGGTTCTGGCTCCTTGAACCATAATGATCATTAATCCTTTGGTACAATCACAGATTATGTTTAAACAAGGCAGTGACTTTAACATCTGGACTAGCTAATCAATATTTTAATATAAAATGTTTTTGAGCATGAACACTCCCTGTTCATCATCAACATACTACTGAAACACATGGGAAATTTTTGGGATCCCAAAAATTGGGATCACTGACCTCCTTTAAATAGCCTGTAGCATGTGAACATTTTATTAGTTTTGATAAATTAAGGCCACAAGTACACATGAATTATGTGGACTATTCCACCCGTCCCAATAAACGGACAAGCAGCATGAAGTCTCACCAAGTCCTGATCCATGAGGCAGCTGAGACCAGCTGTGCAGTTCCAGTCCCCCTCCCCAGCATTGCAGCAACTGCTGCTCCAAAGACAACGGAGACGTAAGACACACAACATCACTGCACACACACACCGCCTTTAACAGGGCTCCTGCAAAACAAACAAGGTTCACAGAAAATAATCATGTGAAGCCTTCATGATACCACAAAACCTCCTTTCCTTTTCAAAGTAAATGCTTAAAACTGTGGCTGATGAAGCAGAAGTAAGTGTCCCTGATTTGAACGGTAGTCCTCACCGGGCGCATGAGGCTGACAGTGGTCGTCCAGGTCAGTGAGATCTTTACACACGGTCTGTGTAGTCATGCTGCACTCTAAAGGGCCACTGCGGCTCAACAACACTAGTTGGGGCTCTGAGATACGGCGCACTCGGGCTCCGATTGGTCGCTTTCCATCCACCTTTATAGACACATTTACCACCACGCCTCCATGCTCAAACGCAATCGGGGGAGTATCACTCCAACCGCCTACATGAAGGGGGGAAAACCAATTTAAAAAAAAGAAAAAAAGAAATCATATTTCAAAAGTTTGAAATATTGCATAAACTCACCAGAGAGGTCCAGTCTGGCTGGACACTCCACTTCCTGCCATTCTCCCAGTGGTGGCATCTGGCCTTGACTGATGTCCACAAATTGGCGTGCAGACATCACAGCTTTTCTGAGAATTATCTGTCCTGCACCTTCGTAGTGTCTGGCAGCTCTTACCAGCAGATCCGGTCTATAGAGATCATAAGGTAACTCGAACGCACGTAAACGATTACCAGCTCACACATTGCACTCTATACTCTTACCTACTGAGCCAGCGAGATCTCTGATTGGCCAGTTCCAGGACACCAGCCTCCAGCTTGCCCTGCTCCAGCAGGCTGAAAGCATAAGCCCAGGCAGGATTACCAGCCGGGCCACTCCTCAAACCTCCTTTCCCCTCGCCAGCCATGCAACCAAGAACATCAGCGATGCATGCTAGAGTGCGCGCAGCTACACCCAGATCAACAAGACTTCCCGAAGCCACTGAGATGGAAGGATTAAGAAATTCACGTTTAGCCGATCACCGAATGAACTATGTGAACTGAAATATGAGACGACATTAACTAGAGATGGTAATAGGGTAATATTAATGCTACTACTACCACTCAGTCGGGAGGGCCGAAGACCATCACGTGTTTCCTCCGAACCACGTGACGCCAGCCGCCCGCATCTTTTCGAACTGCTCACTCACGCGGGGGCAGAGTAACACACTCGGAGGACAGCGCTATCCGCTCCTTCCACTTGCATGAGCTCACAGACGCCCTTGATTGGCTGTAGAGCCGTAATTAATGTGGGAGCACGAAGTACCTCTCGGCCAATCAGCTAGACCTCCTGCTGCGAGAGGTTACAGCATCAAACGGGAATCAAACTCGCGATCTCCGGATGATAGGGCGAGCACTTTACCACTGCGCCACTCGGAGGCCGGGATTATCTTTTTTAAGAATTGATTTTGAAGTCAGTGAGGTGATGCATGAATTTACACATAAAAGAATCAATTTCCCCTAGCATTTACTAGATTTTGCTGCTTAAATTATAATTTAGGAAGAATTAAAAGAATGAACAACAGAACAATGACTGTCCATCTTTTCCTTACCAGAGTCGAGTGTGCTCAGCAGTTCTGTGTGCTTGCCCCCAAGTACTGCTGCTCTCATGCAGGGCAGAAGGTTGTGAGCTGCATGACTCTTCAGTGTGTCTGCTGCTCTTCTCCTGCCTGCACTAAACAGGAGCTCTTCTCTCCATTGCAGTTCACACTGCTGGTCAGTGAGAGACAGTACCTCTCTAAGAGACAGTCTCCATGCTGATCTCCAACTCTCTACACTCCCACAGCCACCCAGCAGGAAGCGCACACCATCCAGCCCTGTTGTGCCTCCCTTTGGTATAAATGCCAAAAACAAGCGGGCATCCAGCAAAGTCTGACCTGCTCCACTCACTGCTCCCCACAGATCCTCTTGCCTGAGAAAAAAATGGTAATATTTTAGGTGCAATCCAGTTCTATAAACTACTATGCAATCTCAGGACTGTTTTCTGTCTCTTACTGTATTCCAGTGCTACTAAAGAAGTGACTCCATGTTTGATTGAGGAACGAAGAAGACATATCGTCTTTCGGGGCCTGCAGAGGAGAGAGATTAGAAGAAACCTACAAAACCCCTCACAACATGAGCCGACTTTTTAGCCGACTATGGAGCTTTATTTCCCAGTTAAAAAACTTCAATGCTTAATATGTTACAATCGATATTTTCTCTTAATCACTGATGGACTTAATTTTTTAAATAAGAATTCATGCTTTTTTTTATTTTTTTTATTTGTACGATATGGTAAACCTGTTGCTCAGTTTGTTTACAACTTTAATCAGGTTCATAGAAAATTGTGATTTATTTAGTTGTATGCACATCAAAATGCACATTGAGCCAGCTCTCATTTCTTTACATTGCTTAATAAAAGTTTAAAGTGACAGGCTGCAAAGTGCCTGAACATAATTTTAAAATAGTTTGTTTATGTAACAACCTCAGCAGGAACCTCATTTCCCCTCTCGTCTGATCCAACCACTCAGCATTTAGCATCAGGAGTATACTAATCACCGGCCTGACCATCTGTCATCTGCACCCGAATCAAATTGTGAAGTATAGTATAGTAAATGGAAGAATTTACAAGTTAAATTGGATTTAGATGCAAAACTAAATCCAAAATGGCCATCAATAAGGCATGAGTCTCAAAGTCAAGCAGTGAGGAATTTTGTTTTTACATTTCAGCTTTCCAACAGATATAACATCATAGGTGTTACAAAAAAATGTCCGATAGAGTCACACAGTCATAATGTATACAAGACCTTAATGAAAAGCAAAAGCCAAGTTCTAAAATGTGTTTTTAATTTTTTGATACTCAATCTAATTATGACCAGAGTGTATAGAAAATCTAACAACATATTGAGCTGGTTTGAAATCCATAGCTGTTATATATTATGGTACAATCACATCAAACGCATGGGGAGCGCTTTAATATTGCAGAGAAAGACAATCAAAAGTTACCTCTAAATTGTCATATGCCCCAAACACGGTAAACACTGTTAACTTCAGCTCTCCCACGTTCACCCTGTGCCCCTGTACAATGATGTCACTGGTCAAAGGCAGGTGCCGTAACTGCTCAGATACGGTCTGTTCCAGGCCTGAAAGGAGGCATCCGGGATTCACTTGAATTGGTCCCTAGGAAAGGAAAACAAAAAAACCCACAAAATTCAAATGATCTGCAACTGAACCTAAAACAATTACTGTTTAATATTATACCAAATAAGCCAGACTGAAATAATGCAAATGCACAGAGTAACTGTCTGTGTTTAGACAGTTTTTACCTTTTAAATAATAAGAATGTAAGGTTTTAAGAATATATAAGGTACACAATTTAAACCATGGGTTATAATTAGCACAAACTGACGTTAAAGCCTGAAATAAAACTTTAACGTCCATTGCTTTGCGAACTTAAAAAATCAGGACACCTGATGAGTTCATAAACACTCCTGACGTTACATCAGTATGGTCGACACATGACACATGCTCAATCAACAGTAAAGAGAATTTCTTTTGGATAATTTCTACTTGATAAGACTTGATTTTACATACCGCGCAGCTTTTATCTGCTTTCTAAGTTAAGGGTTAAGGTGTGTAACCCAATCCTGCAGATTTCAGCCCAAATTTACAACCTGATAATCATGATAATCATGAGCAAATGACCAAGATTTACTCAGATACTCAACTGGTGTTCATTTCTTTTTACATAGGTTTAGAATATGTTGACCATTTTTAAGCATAAGCTTTGAAAAAATACTACTAGCCACTTCCTTTTATACTGAATAGAGACAATGATTTCATCAGACAGCTAGTAAATGGTCTGAAAGGCTGCAGTATAAGTCTTCCTGACCTGCAAGTGGCAGTGTTGCACAACAGCCCCTGCTGCAACATGCACCTCTCCTTCCAGGATACTGTTAATTATCCTACTGCCCTCACTCACGCACTGTAACTCCTACAAAGAAAGACAGAGTTATAAGAATGCATCATCAACATTATACTGAAACACATGGGTTTATACGTAGGCAAACAAACCATGATTTAAAACGAAAGATTCGATCCGGAAATTTGGCAAACCCATCACCTCGACAAACCTGTATGTGGGAAAGAATCTGTGTCTCTGATCCCGCATCTGTCAGACGTACAACATGGTCCCTACCTGACACTGTTAGGTAATCGCAGTGTCCATCTGAAGCATGTACTGCAAAATACAGCATCAATATATACATCAAACCAAAGGACAATGAGAGAAAGAGATTGGAGGTAAGAAGCAGGAAGTAAGTAATAAGTAAGCACCTAGAAAAAGAGGAATGCCTCTTAAAGTCCTCCAAAGCACAGAGCGAGCACTCTTTACTGCCTCCCGTTGTGGACCAATAAGTGAACTGCAATCTGCTCTCACTTCATTCACAAACTCGTCTTCAGTTAGGTCCGAGCAAAAGCACTTCAGGATGTCCAGAAAGAGAGAGATCTGCAGAGAGAGAACATGTATGGTGGGAATTAAATAATCAACGAAAAAGGAAGATCCAGAAAGGTATCTTACACCCTGACAAAAAGATTTAGTGAAACCCAGTTTCTATGAGCGTCTACAACAGATTCAGATTTAAGGTGGTTTAATGTCAATTAAACCACCTTAAATCTGCTTTGGGACAATGTCAATTGTTAAAAGCGCTATACAAATAAAATTGAATTGAATTGAATTGAATTAATGGGAGAAACTATTTAAATTTATTGGTGAACAGGCTTAATAGACCATGAGATAGAACGAAAAAAAAGTTTACTGCATCATACCCTCGCTTGCCTCGCATGGATGCACAGCTTCTCCTTACGATGATTGGTGGACCTCTCAAATTGGCAAAGCCTCATAACCAATCTCTGATCATTGAAATAGTAATGAACTTGTAGCAGTCGATCAGTAATCAAATCCATGACAGTTTTAGAGGACAATCATAGCTTGTAAGTTTATCGGTGTAACTGTTAAATACTGTAAATAAATTTTGAGTATGAATTTTATTTTATTTGGTGGCTTGGTTGTTAGCACTGTCGCCTTGCACCTCCAGGTTGCGGGTTCGATTTCTGCCTCGGGTCTGTGTGCATGGAGTTTGCATGTCCTCCCTGTGTTTGGTGGGTTTCCTCCGGGTCCTCCGGTTTCCTCCCACAGTCCAAAGACATGCAGATTAGGCTAACTGGCATTCCCAAATTGCCCGTATGTGTGTGTGATTGTGTATATGTGTGTATGCCCTACGATAGATACCCCGCCTCATGCCCTATAGGCTTCCAGGCCCCCGCGACCCTGTACACAGAATAAAGCGGTATAGACAATGAGTGAAAGTGAGTGAGTGAGTTAATTTTAATTATTTGCACAATATATTTTTTTTATTTCTAAATATCCATCTGTCACTAAATTCCCCAGTAAGCTGGTGCAAACATTATAAATCGTGCACAAAAAACACACATACGAATCTACATAGAGTATATACTTCAATAACAAAACCTTCTACTTCCTCTATTTTAAAAACCACTACCCGAAAACAGAATACACTTCACAAGTGTATCTTTTTCTAATAAGGACATAAGGGTTCTAGAGTAACAAAACCAAAGAAGAAATTGGAGTCCAGGTTTCTAATTCAAGATGAAAAAATAAATACAGTAGCAGTAATGTGAATGATAAAATAGTTCATCATATCAACACATCCCTGCGTGTATACCTGTAAAGGACGCACTCCTGAGTCCAGGCCCAGGTAAGTGCAGCTGTCCAGTGGTGGAGTCACATGGGTCTGTAAAAGTCTCTCAGATACAGAGCTGGAGAAAAAAACTGGCCCTGACACCTGTAACACGACTCACAAGTTAGCATAAAAACAATGGAAAAAAACAAACAAACACACATGTATATCCTACTGCATTTTACTAAGATCGGATTATAAAAACTGGTACTCGTACCAAAGGAACTTTCCCATCAGGCAGTAGAGCAGAGCGGATCCTCTCCTCTGAACCCCAGTAGATAATATCACGCACTACACCCTGTCGATACAGAGTCTTATATAAGGTACAGATCTCATCTTTTGGAACCATGGCAGCATCCAAGCTGAAGAATTGTCGCTAGGGCCTAGTGTTACGACAATGTAATATCTATAACATGCTGCAACATTATACCATAATACATCTCTCTGAGATATTGTTGGTTACATGTTATAACATTCATATACAGTGAACCTCAGATTGCGATTAACCCGATTTGCGAGCGTTCCATAAGACGAGCAAAATCTTTTAATAAACGAGCGAGTCTTGATAACCGAGTACCAAATATCATTGAGTATCATGTATCACGCATGCGCTTCTTGTTTTGATCACAACGTTTACTGAATAGACTCACCTGTGCGCTTGTGAGGGTGAGTCATTGTGTGTGTGTGTGTGTGTGTGTGTGTGTGTGTGTGTGTGCCTTTGTGAAAGTTGTCCTACACAGCAGCCACCTCCCCCCGCCCCTTGTCTGCAAGCTAGTGTGTGTGTGTGTGTGTGTGTGTGTGTGTGTGTGTGTGTGTGTCTGTGTGTGTGTGTGCCTTTGTGAAAGTTGTCCTACACAGCAGCCACCTCCCCCCGCCCCGTGTCTGCACGCTAGTGTGTGTGTGTGTGTGTGTGTGTGTGTGTGTGTGTGTGTGTGTGTGTGTCCATGTGTCTGTGCGCGCATGCTTGGTTGAGTGAGAGTCTATCGGTAAACTGGTGTGCACACGCAAGTGTGTGTATCAAAGTCGTCCTACGCGGCAGCCCCCTTCCCCTCCCCTTCCTCCACTCCTCTATCTGGTCTCAATCACTACAGCCACGATCTTTTCAAAGGTAATGTTCAGGTAATTTGTTTTATTTTTACTTTACATTTTGTATTAATAATTTTTATGTGAATATTTTTGTGTTGTGGAACGAATTGTCGCCGAAACAAATTTTACTCGCAATCCAAGGTTTCACTGTACTTTAAAAAAAAAAAAATTTTAACTAAAGCAAACTTAAACAGCTAATGACAGATATTTTTGTTTGACATATTTTCATATACTTCAAGGCATTTTTTGTATCATTTTGTTCTCTGTTAAATAAAACTAATTGAATTCATAAGACATACAGTGGGGGAAATAAGTATTTGATCCCGTACAGATTTTCTAAGTTTGCCCTGCCCACTTACAAAGAAATGAATTATTTTTATCATAGGTTTATGGTAAAGGATTGAGACAGAATATCAACCAAAAATCCAGAAAAAGCACATGATATTAATGTTATGAATTAAGTTGCATTTCAATGAGGGAAATAAGTATTTGATCCCCTACCAACCAACAATTATTCTGCCTCTCACAGACTGGTTATGTGCTCTTGTGGTACACATGTTAATTTAAGAAGGTGCTCCTAACAACAATGTGGTATGTGTATAAAAGCCACCTGTCCACAAAATCTCTATCTTCCA
>JAQMYJ010000012.1:26263802-26277232 GCA_030014305.1 Clarias laeviceps | reverse complement strand
ATCCTTTACCATAAACCTATGATAAAAATTATAGACCCTTAATTTCTTTGTAAGTGGGCAAACTTAGAAAATCTGTACGGGATCAAATACTTATTTCCCTCACTGTATATCATGCATCATAGACAAATGTGTCTTCAATTATCATATCATGCATGCTATAATATTTTTCACATATTTCTGTCATATCGAACTCTCCTCTAACTGTGTAAATTTCAGCGTCATCTGCTTTACCCAGAACCCACTTGTGCGTCTGTGAGGTAGACTCCATGGTTCACAGCAAAAGACGTGTCACCAGGGAAGGACATAGCCCGCACTCCAGTGAAGCCCTCCCACGATATTGCTGCAGAGACAGATACACAAAATGTATATGCATGAGGTAGTTAATGTGTGAGCTTCCTCACTGAGCTCTGGTTAAATCCCACAAATGCTTGACCCACAAATGAAAAATAAAGCTCAGGCTCAAACCATTGAGACTGCACGCTCAAATGTTATTCCTATTAAGTAAAGAACTTCAGTTTACTTGGGCACAGCTGAAGATTCACGCTCATACAGTGGATGTACAGAGAAAAGATATAAGAGTAAAAACTTCCTTTATATCTCAGTATAATCCCCTGCTACACTCATGATTGGATCATGAAACAATGGCCTCGCAGGAAGTTTAATGGACCAAACGTGGAAATGACTTTGAGCGAGATCAGGACTGTACAGGGGGATGTGGCAATAAGCTGAGTTCCTGTATTGCGCAAATGGTGTTTATGAATGATTGTGTGTACAATTCCCACAGATGCGTTGCTTTCTCAAGTTGGCAAAAAGTATTGCATAGATGTTCAAAGATCAAGCATTACACTCGTTGTATGTTCACAGAAATGACTGTAGTGGGCTCTGAGCGACGTCAGCCAGGATCGTCATTCACATATGTACGGCCTTCTTTAAAACATTTTCACCATTCAAATTTTTTACTGCGTCTATGAGTCTTTTCACCATACTGTGCTTGAAGTCATCTGTAAATATCAATCGGTTTAAAGCCTTTATTCATGAGAAATTTCACCACAAGTATCGGTTCGACTTGAACGCTTCTCGTATTTACACAACTCTCTTTCAAGTGACAGAATGCCTCCTGGGCTGAATAAAGGTCAATTGAATAAATGTTTAATGTTGCCGGTGATACAAACTGGACTTCAAACACTCTGATCTTTGATCTGAAACTGACAGAGATTGTCATTCCATCTCAGATTTTGCCCATATCAGGGTGATCAGGGATTTCGACCATGAGGCAGATCCGCCTTCCATTTGTTTAAACATATTAGATTAATCTTATTACAATGGCTATTTAAATGAATAATTAAGTCCAATGTACTTAAAATATCCAATATGTTTAGTCTCACATGGCATTGTCGAGATGCTCAGGATCATGTCAGTACTGCACACCCAAACACCTGGTGGAGAGCCAGCACACACCTTAAACAAAGCAGGATACAACAGTTTGTATGAACACCATGCAAAGTGTGATACATCATGCAACACGCACAAATGTTGTCCTTGTGTGAAATCCAGTGACGGTGCGATTTACTCACCTTAGCTGAAAGACAGGTCAGTAACAAATCTAAACAGCAAACTGGTCCTTCAACACTCTGTTCATGTGCACTTACAGGCATCCAACAGAATGCCCTACTGCACCCATCCCAGGGGAAATCTCTGCTCTGGCACACGAGCACACAAATAAAATGATCACCAATGTTTCGTTAAATATCACAGTTTATTCAAAACTTTAAGTTAAACTAAACTAAAATATTATTGGTATAAAATATTATAAGTATGGTTTTGTCCAATATTTAAATTAGTGCTGTTCTAGAGATCCAACCTAAAAGACACATTTAATGTTATTAAGGGGAAAGAAACTATGCCTTCCTCCCTGGACAAGACTTGAGTCTATCACACACAAATACACACAGATGAATAATGATTTACACCTATGGACAAATTAGAGCTAATCCAACTACCTGAAAGTTTATGGGAAGCAGGAGTGCATTAAACATGTCAATTCATGACTAAATATGTAGAATTTCCACTTCTTACCGTGTGCAAAATGAGAATGTGTGCATCATACAGGACATCTGCAGTCACAACCTACAAGACAACAAAAGCCACGAAGAATATATATATCTATCTGTATCAATGACTAGATATAATATTGGGTCAGGATGATATTAACAACAACAACAGTCTCAAACCAAATGAAGTTGATAGACTATCACACAAAATTATTAGTATATCTGTTAAATATTTTTTTCTTAAAAAGTGGTGACCTTAAATAGGTAATTAATATTTTCGGTAAAATTTAAAAACTTTGCAACTGTAAACTTTAAACATATGAATATCTGTTGAAGGGCCTTGCCTGGCCTCATGAAGGAGCCACCATTGGTAAACATGTTCCACAATAGAGTGATCAATCATAGACTTGATTCAAATACAAATTTTAGTCTGTGCCATTATTCTTCAAACTGATTTAGTAGCACTAATGTTTATTTTATTATTATATTATTTCTTAAAGGTTTTAATGTATTTAAAAACTATTGAAGTGTCTAATAAGCACATGAAATGACATATAACTTGTGGTGTTGTCTGTTTTAATGTCATATCTTATATAAAGGGATCTTTATTTTCCCAACCAAACACAACGTCTGGATTTTCCTTCAAGATCAATATAGTACCTATCTATCCATCTCCCCCATACTCTAATGCATTAGGTAGTGGTAAAGCACCAAGCACTCATATATTGATAGATACTCTTGAAAAATATGGAAATTGAAAGTAGTTTGCATTTTCTGCAGACTGTGGTATATTTTTAAGCAATTCATAAATTTTAAATAGTTTAAAATGTGAATGTTTACCTAAATTGTACATAAAAGTGTGACACAATGAGTAAGTATTTGATCCAGAATAAATCTCCATCATGTGTTATTCCACAGTACACTTTAGCATTGGGCCAGGTTCTTAACTTTGCTTTTTCTTAGAATCACTGAGATCTGATTTAATTAATACAGTAGTAACAGGTTTAACTGATTTACACTTATTTTATGCTAGAGTAATAAAATGTACTCCAGTCACATCAAAACCTCACCAAGTCATATCATTACAGCACATTTCACTCCCCAGACTTCTAAAACTGAATATTTCTAACAGCATTTCTTCAAAGGTTTATAAATTCCAGCCCAAAGCACATTTACGGTCCCTCACTGTATATCCGGCTCTGGCACTGAGATGCTCTGCAGCCACCAGCAGTGCGTTGAGAGTCGCTCCTCCACTGCCCATGTGCTCCGGTGGGTCAGACACGGTGAGGAGCAGCGCAGCAGGGGGCAGGATCCCACGCTGCTGCCGTATCTCCAACTCTGAAATGAGAAGAACCTCTCTCTGAGCTCATGACTATAAAGAGGCAGGGATAGTTCAGTGGTTAAGGACTACTGGACTCAAACCCCAACACCATTAAGTTGCCAATGTTGGGACCTTGACCATCAACTGCCCAGATGTATAACGAGATTTTAAAAAATAAATTGCAAGTTGCTCCGGATAAGTGCGTCTTAAATGGTATTCATAGCCTTAGTATCCTAATGCAGTTCATTTTAACTGGGTTGAGCTAAGCTGAAAGTAATGCATCTATATTAATGGCCAAAAGAGATGTTCAATAGTCAGGTAAGCGGCAAAATATACAGTACTGAAACTGGCACATCTTGGACGCATTTGGTCCCAGATGTGAAAAGGAAGTTGTGTTGCGCATTTGTTGATGAAAATACGTCTCTCAAAAAGGAAAAAATATTCATAGTTGAGTATTATTTTTCGGCTTATATGGAAGTGGTTGTGAATGGGGAACAAGTTTTAAAAAAGTGGCAGAACAATTCCTTCCCATACCGTCCCATTCCCCCGATCTTATACTGCCTACTTGTGGGGAATGTTAAAGGAGAGTGTGTTCAACTGTGAAGATCTGCCAAGAACTGTGTCTGCATTAAGCAAGCAAATCATCTTCTTTTGCAGGAATCTGCAGCAACCCTTGTTTTGGTAATCCGGGTTGAGAATCTGCATGAACGATATGAACACTGTATACAGAGAGGCGGTGCACACACATTTACATTACGCATATCGTGGTAAATCAACACGATAATAGTGTGTATGTTAGTTTCTTTCAGGAAACTAACATTAACTTCAGGAAACTAACATTAACATTAACAGTACTGGTTTGAACAGTAATACCATTTTAGTAGAGGTGGGAAAACAAATTGATTCAGTTACAGTGTGTGGTAATTCATGTATCGCCACACTACTCTAAAATCTTTTTTTTTGTACTGGAAGCGGTAATATGTTGCAGTTCCTCTAATATCCTGCAGGTGGTGCACACATTGGAAAGCGACACAGCGTCCTGAGTCTAGAAATTTATTATTTGCTTAGTTTGTTTATAATTGCAAGACCTTTTTTTTTAAATCGGGATATTTATAAAATCGGGATACGAACAGAATTGCAATATAAGCCAAATCGGCACATAGGTATTGCGATAATATCGTATCGTGGGCTCTCTACTGGCGAGCTGCCGTTATTTAGTGCTGCATTTTAACCTTTCTCTTAAAAGCCCCCATGCAACTTTAACAAACCTGAGTAAACAAAACATGTACTCTGCGTCCTTACCTTTCTGGAATGCATAAACACTGTCTTTGTGCTGACAAGTGAGCACAACAACAGTCCAGTTGAACACACGTTTAGTTGTCATACCGAAAAACAACACCACAGACTCCAGCGTGGAACACAACACTAGCTCCCGCTACTAGCACAATTTCCGTCAGTGTGAAACGACATATTTCAAAATAAAAGTTCGATGCGACAAAAAAATTGTATACACAATTCAATAGCTATTTTTTATTTATTTATTTTATAAAAGGCATTGGCACGTGCTGCACGAGTGTATATACAGTATCACACAAAACTGAGTACAATTTCAGCAAACATTTTAGTAGATCTTCTCAAAGGTAAATACTATAGAAATGAAACCTGAATATATTTTAGAGTAGTTAGTGTGCAGTGCTAACAGCTGTACATCTTGATCCCATGCAAAGTAACATGTCCTATTCATCACGGTCATTTGTCTAGACTAGAGGGGATGCCTTTAACTTCAAAATCTACTTTTATTTATTTTGTTTTTTAGTTTATTTATTTAAAGTTTGATTCAGACAAAAGCAGACAAATGACACAGTAGCAAAAGACAACCAGATGTTTTATTTACAGTTTTATAAAACAATTCATATATTGTTCATTCAGTAATGGTGGTCTTTGTTCATGACTTCATTCTCAAACACTTTAATGTAGTAGAAAGGAGTCGAAAGGCTTATTATCCCGAAGAAACATCACAGCCAGAAACACACACACACAAACTATCTGTCTATATTAACATCCATCATGCAGACAGTAGTGTTAGTGTGGGGACAGTCATGAGACAAGGCTTTAGCAGAAAATTGTCTTTTTTTTTTTTTTTTTTTTTCATTGACCAAAAAGAAAGGTGGTTCATTTGAAAGAAAAGTTAGATCCAAAGATAATTAACCAAATCTAAAGCTAGAGTGTGTCCCGTATCATTAAAAGTGGCCACTTGCTGATCGAGGGGAAAAGGCGACAACAAGCAACATTTTAAAACAGAAACTAACTTGCCCTGGGTAATATGTGTGAAGTCACTTCTGTGGTAAGGGAGATACATTTTTCAACAATCACTTTATGTGCACGTTAAACAAACTGAGTATAGTATCGAACTAAATTAGCCTTGAACATGAACTAAATTAGCCATGGCTACTTAACTATCGAAACAAACTTCTGATTGTGAACAATATGAGTAAAAACTTAGATCACAAAATTAGCGTTTTATTGCTCAGACCTCTCGACACTTAGGCTGTCCTAAATGAATTTAAATTATTTTTGGGTAACTTCTGCTCCTGAACTCTACATTCTCTATTTGTGTGACTCGAGTCTTCAAACCAGCTAACAGGGCATGTGAAAGATTACTGAAAAAGCAAAGCTGTACTAGTCCATAGGACTGGGCAATATGATCAATTTACTCTCTCTGATGACCAATTAATTAATAATATTTTGTAATTATTCATTTTATATTAAATGTTTTGTTTTTGTAAATAAAATGTTTCTACAAATTGTTCTGTACTTATACTCATGAATACGTTTTATTTTATTTATTTTTTTTTTTTAATGAATAAAATGTATTTTGGTAGGCCAGGCACCACTACTGCTGGGAAACTGTTCCTAAGCCTACAATATATATTGTGATACATGTGTATTGGAGAATTAATTATCCTTGAGAATACATATATGATGTGATATATATTGATCATATGGCCCAGCTGTGGGTTGAGGCGTCTTTTGCGACTACCTCTGCATCTAGTTAACCTGTTCTCAATATCTATTTGAAATGGTAGCCACAATGTGTTTTTTTAACCTCCAACAGATGGTGATGTTACTTCACAGTCTGACATCAGTTTCATTCTAACATAGAATGGAAGAAAAAAAAAAAAAAGTGTTAATAAAATGCTTTAAAAAAAAAAAAAAAGCTTTTTAAGTCCCTAAAGTACACAAAGAAATTAAAAAAATTACACCTAGCATAACATAACTGAGTAAGTAGAAAGAGATTGTTATGAGCAACCCATTTCAATGAACAACTAAATGTAAAGTTTACATTCATAATAAGATTATAATAGCAGCAGCGTGTTCTATGGTACATGAGACGATTCTGTCCATTTATGCTTGTCGTTAGTAAACGGTCTCACACACACACACAGACACACACACAGACAGACACACAGACAGACACACAGACAGACACACAGACAGACACACAGACAGACACACACACCAGAATTAAACAGAACATATACATATTAACTATACCTGTGTGATATGCTCTTATATAATAAAAAAAATTGAGCATTATATTGAGCATGGGTGTAAATGACGTTTCAAAAATTAAAAAGAATGTTATAGGCTTATGGTGGTGAAGTAAGAAGACAGCGAGCCCGAGCTTCCATTTATCAGACTAACGATATTTGTTCTGTGGCTTGAGCAGCAACGATCATGTAACAGACCTCCATGTGGCTGACCTGACATAAAAAAAAAAAAGAAAAAAAATTGGTCCAGTAAGTCTGACAATGATTGTTTCTTTGTGTGTGTGTGTGTGTGTGTGTGTGTGTGTGTGTGTGCGCTCTCTCCATCTTATAAGAATATCTGACACTCATGCACATCCTAATTACTCTGAAGGGATAAATACCTGAGAGACACAATGTAACAAGAGCGACAGGTCTCCTGAGAGGACGTCAGTCAGTGTTTTACATAACGAGAAAAACAATGCTTATGCTGTTCAAGTGTGCGTTAGAGTGTGGCCCAAACAAGTGTAGCACTGTGTAACAACAGTACTCCAGAATCTTTAAAGCCGTACAAACAGGAATGAGAGTTCAATTCGAACAACTCTCGTGTCTTATTGCATAGCAGCAAAAAGAACTGAAAAAACCATACCCCTGGAATAGAACGCATGCTTAAGAGGGCATGTCAGTGGTCCACTAATGATCGACTTGCACCCTTTAAAAAACAAAAAAAACAAAGGAGTTACAGAAACTGTACATTTCTTCGTCACTAGAGTACATCTCATTGTTTCTGTATGAGCTTCTTTAAGACTTTTACAGGGAGCGGTCAAGTGAAATCAGGACTTGTGATGAAATTTCTCTTGACGGCATAAAACCGATTGACATTTACAGAATACTTCAAGCACGGTACAGTGATGAGACTCTTAGCTGCAGTAAAACATTTGATTGGTGTAAAAATTTAAAAAGAAAGGCGTACATGAATGATTATCCTGGACCCCACTGCAGTCGTTCCCGTGAATATTCAGCTAGTGGGACACCTGATATTTAAAAATAGATAGATGACTTCTTGCCAACTCTCAGCAGAGATGCATCTGTTAGTGGAAACCGTACACACAATCATTACACACCGAACACCCCTTGCACATTACAGGAACTCGGCTTGAAGTTATTGCCACATCCCCCATATACGATCCCTACCTTGCTCCAAGCTATTTCCACGTTTGTTTAAAGAAGTTGCTGGGAGGCCAGCTCCCTTATGGTATCTAAGGACTTGTGAAAGGCTGGGATAAGTGTATTAGTGTAGCAGGTGATTATATAGAGAAATAATGGGAGTTTGTACTCACATAACTGTTCTCTATTGTTCTGCACAATCAAAAGTCCCGGTTTGACTTGAACCTCCCCTCAATCACTGTAACAAATGTAGTGCGGCATAAAACACAAATAAGAATTTAAAGGTAACTTCCTTCATCTTTCCTGGTAAAAGATACAAATTAAAAAGTACAAAAGTTGTACCCTTAAGGCTTCCATCCTAGTGTTAAGAAAAGGTACAGCTTTGTACCCCCTTACTTTCTTTTTTGTACAATGTATAAGGCAACTGGAAGAACTGAGCATCTTTTTCTTGCATGTCTCTCACATATCCATCCATCCATCCACACAGTCATGCTCTGTATCTTACTGTACATCTCCGAACAATAAAACATGGGGGGGGGGGGGTTAAAAAAAAGAAAAAAAAAAAAAAACACCCACTGAGAGCCTCCATGTAACATGAACTCACTGGTGGCTCTGTGCATGTTAAGAGTGAGAGAGCATTGGAATGGTCAGGCAGGCAGGCAGGCAGGCAGGCAGGCAGACACACACACACACACACACACACACACATCACTTCATGCCCAAACTGTGCCACAGCTGTGCAGTTCACTGTGTCTTCTATCAAGACTTGCGTTGTCGTACGGGATCCGTGTTTCCGTTCAGTTTGCTGCGGCCAGATGTTACAGGGGTCTTGCTGCTGTTGCCGGGGGGCTTCTCCCGCTCGGAAGAGCCCTCCTGCTTACGCATCCGTGTCTCTTTATAGCGGAGTGTGATGTCACTGTTAACAAAAGAGAGATTGTGGCTATTACAAATAAATCATCCAGCAATTTTTCACTAGGCCACATTGGCATGGAATGAGGTTACAAAGGTCATGTGTATTAAATGGACTGAACCACTTCTCTAAACTCTGATTTGATTTTTTTCCTTCTTTTCATGATGCAAGAGAACAATACATAAAGATACAGGTCAAGTGATTCAGTTAATTTGTATAAACTAAAGATAAACTGTAAAAGTTGCATGGTTGTTGGGCAGGTTTGGTTAATTAATAACCTGCTGATCTCCTCAACTGTAGAGTTTAACCGAATGGTGTAAAAAGCAAAAAATATTGAGTGAGCAAGAGTTCACAACTTGGATAGAAACTGGATAGGAGTGGAAGCTGATGTCGTCTTTTGATTTTGTAGCCATTCCACCTCAAGGTTTTATGTTTCGTGAGATGTTTTTCTGCTTACATTATTTTTTAATCCTATTGTTTTGTGCAAAAATTAAGTGAAGTTGTGACCTGCATGATTTTATGCTTTGCGCTACTGCCACATGATTGGCTGATTAGATATTTTGCATAAAGTGTATACAGTATATTGAAATGAAAACTTTGATGAGATGAGGGAAATAAAGAGTGACAGGGAAAAAAAAAAACTGAACACAAAAACATATACACAACAAAGCTTGATTGTATATAATACCAGAGTTGCACTTCTGCATAGTTTCATGTCTAAGAATCGGCAGTGCGTGGGTGTAGCCCACAGAGCAGTCTTGGGATGACTAATGATGGTATTGCAATAGCTATCAAATAAGATATTTTAAATGAAAATGCTATGTTTGCAGTTTTACACTCTAAGGAAAAACAAAAACCAACCTATATACATACATATTTGCTTTGTGCCACCTAATGTTCTTTGTCAGCTATTTATTATATAATACACAAACTGTCTTTTGGACAGAGAAAAAAAATATTTATCTATGACACATTTTAGCCGCCTTTGTAAACAGATAAAGCTGTGCTCATAACCTTTTTATGCACAAACACTGACTAAACGTCATAATGATTTAAGCAGAAGGGACATGGCTTGGGCTGCTTGCTGCCACTGCCCCTCCCCTTGCAGGTGAACTTCACAGCCCCTGAGAATGCAACAAGCCTTAAATTTAGAACAAAATGTTTTTTTGTTTGTTTTTGTTTTTTTAAGTATATCAGAGGAACCATATGTGCTATGGTTGTTAAATTATTTGAGAGAAAGGCTTTCAAATTTCATGTACGGTGGAAACTCGGATTGCGAGTAACGCGGTTTACAAGTGTTCCGCAAGACGAGCAAAATGTTTTTAATAATTTTGACTTGAAAAACGAGCACTGTCTTGGTTTACGAGTGCCGAGTATCATGCATCACGCATGCGCTTCTTGTTTTGACGCCGAGCGTCACTAATCACAACTGAGCCAACGGTTTTTCTCTCTCTTGCACTGTAGGTAATCGTCTCCCCTGGGTCTTAGTGCTTGCAGAGCTTCTGTGTAAGGCAGAGTATGCGTGTGTGTTTGTGTGGGAAGCCGACAGGAGGGGGGGTGGGAGGGAAACTGTAAAGGCGAGCGTGTGTGTGTGTGTGTGTGTGTGTGTGTGTGTGTGTGTGTGTGTGTGTGTGTGTGCGCACGCGCGCAATTTGACACTGTGCTCCTTCAGTCACACCAACACACACGCACTCTCGCCTTTACAGATCTCACTCCCACTCCCTCCTCCTCTTGGCTTCACACACACATACAGACACACACTCTCTGCCTTAGACAGAAACTCTGCAAGCATTAAGACGCAGCACACCTCCCACAGCGCCCCTCCCCTCCTCTTGGCTTCGCACACACATAGATACACACTCTCTCTGCCTTACACAGAAACTCCGCTCTGTCGCAATTCTTTTCAAAGGTAAAGTGCAGGTTCATTAGTTTTTTTTTTGTTTGTTTGACTTTACAGCAAAATTATTCTTTCCATGTAGTAAAGATTTTCAGCCAGTTTCCAAACCTGTTTCTCATTCTCCAATCGGACCAAAGGCCCTATTCATTTTCTATGGGAAACATTTTAGGTAAACTGTCGGTCAGATTCCTTAGAAAAGAAATAACACATTTCACACAGGAGAGAACTACTAAAAGAAGAATTTTCTTCTTGTAGTAATAAATTCCTATTTGAGTTTGATTTAGCTAGGTGATACAAAATGAAAAAAAAAAAAAAAAAAACATCAAATGAGTTGGAAGTAGGAGTCACAATGACTTTTGCATCATTTCTAGATAAAAATGCTGAAGGGAAAAAATATCTTTTTTTGTACATTCGTGTTTGTTAAATGTCACACTGCCCTCTAGGGCTCACACTAGGCTTGAGTTAGTGTGTGAAAGCCTGCAGACAACAATGCAGATGTTTAAGTCTGGCCTTTCTGGCATGCAAGGGGAGGAGCAGCCTGGTGAGAATGACAGATGAAGGTGATGTTGGCACAACAACCTGCCGTCACTCTCCACCTACCTCTCCCTCACTGCACATGGACATTACCGCTGACACACACAGGGGAGAGAAAGACACTATCAGCACGGCACATAGAATGGCACAAAAACAACCAAACGAAAATCAGAAATGCAAAAACCTGCACTATACCACTGAACATGGTCCATTAAAAACGACATCAAGACATGGGACAAATAAAAAGTGATCTGAGTTTTGTAGGATTGTTTGTTTATGTGTGTGCTTCTTTCAGGATGTGCATTTACTTACGCATATAACAAGTGAGAGCAGAGAAGTGCCTTTGTGCCTTGTCCCTTTGCGCTCGTATTAATTTTCTACAATCACTTACCGGATAAAGAAGCGCCACAGTGTCCATGTGAGGATGAGGACAATGCCGAGGATCCAGCACTGTGTGACAAAGAAGGGGATCGGTAGCATGATGGTGTGGGGGTCGTACTTCACTACAATTAGAAATTCAGTTACTGTGATGGCTGCGACAAGCCAAGCCTGCTGACCCAGTTTCTTGTGAAATTTCCTGAAAGATCAGAAAAAGAAAAGATTTTTAAAATCCAAACCTAACCCAAAACATACACAGTTAGCTAATATTAGATAATAGTAACAGGATTATAAAATAAAATAAAAATTAACTAACATTACTCAGTGCAGAAGAAAGCATACCTCAATATTATTTAACTCATGCTAAAAAATGTTATCTTATCTGAACATTTACCTCATAAAAAAATAAACATCATAATATTATTTACTGCATTATGAGACAAATTGAATGTAAACTAACATTACCAACATCAGGATAAACATTAACATTATTTACCATATGCTAAAGTAAACATTAACTAACATTATTTACCTCACTATGAAACAAATTAAAACTTAACTGGCATTATTTACCTCAAGAGAACAGAAAATAAAATCTAAATAAGACAAAAAAAAACTAAAAACATTAACTAATATTTACTTTGCTTTATCTTTAGGTAAATAATATTAACTAACCTTATCTCAAAATAAAATAAACACTAGCATTATAGACCATGTGTGAAATTAACACTTAACTAAGATTAGTTACCCCAAGATAAATCAAAGTTAACATTATCTAACTCACCATAAAACAAATTAACTAGTATTAATTATTCCAAGGGAAAAAGTAAACATTAACATTCTTTATCCCAGGACAAAAAAGTAAACATTAACCAACTTTATTTAGCTAATGATAATTACGCAATATTACATGAGAGGAAGTGCTGTTTTGCTGGACAAAGCATGACTGTGATGCAGGCACAAGGGCACAGCCCGAATGACGAAGGCATCACAGTGACGCTGATATCCAGCACAACAGCACAACCTTGAGTGTAATATTTCTTTTATACAACAGTTCCACAACCACCATTTATTATAAACAGATTATGCTTTGTTTGCTTATTTAACCAATTATTTTGCTTTGCCAACACATATCCCAACACACCTGGACCTAATGAAATAAAGTCTGCATGGTCCACATTTTTAAGGGGAGTGCAACTATCTGCCAAAAGCCACATTCAAAACCAGTCATAGAAGCACTTTAAGCAAAGAAACACATCTGATAAAGCTGTCACCTTAATACATTGTCTACTTAATTCTAAGTTGTTCTGAATCACATCTGAACTATCGGCATTGTTTTTACACCTAAGGCAACCTACAAACCTATTGAAAGCTGAAGCCCAAATCAATCTCTTATCTCTAATCAAGGGCACTACTTGTTGTGTGGAACAACTGATTGTACACCCTAGTGCACTAGCTTTCTCTTTACTTCTATTTGCAATTTAAACCCAGAACCTAAGGGGACGTAGCTGAGCAAAATAAGTGGAAATATAAAGAGAAGTTTCAACATAGTACTGTAAAGTCAAATTAGTGAAATGGTGGAGCTGAAGTCACTCGACAAGGAACAACTGTGACACGATCAGAGTATGACATCACAGTATGCATC
>JAQMYJ010000012.1:26243756-26263702 GCA_030014305.1 Clarias laeviceps | reverse complement strand
CCTTTAAAGGATTAATAGAATAGTATGTGTTAGTTGTGTTAGAAGCTTAGTTAAATAACTTTGTTGTATTTGTTTAATTTTTATTTAACCGTTGTGGTTTAGAAGTAGTGATTCAACTGTTATTTATCAGGAGAAGTGATGTGCCCTAGGTTATCGACCTTGCTTGCTTGCTTGCTTGCTAGCTCGCTCTCTCACTTATAATGATTATTGTGTAACCTGCAAAGCTGTTAGACACGAGAATTAAAAGTGATTCCAGAGTTGATCCCCATGTCCTGTGTAGTTGGCTATGGCTTTTTTCGAGTTTGAAGCAGAGGCTGATGTGCAAATTCCCAGATAACTCGACAAGTACTGGAAAGAATATAAAACTTCCTTTACCCCTGTTAATTACTCCGACAGTCATGGTCAGTCATGGTTAGTTAGTTAGCTGCGTGCTCATGCCTACAATTGCATCACAGCCGTGCTAAAATTCAGCAAAACAGAACTCCCTCGCATGTGATGTTGCTTAGGTAAACTTTAAGATTATTTACTGTGTACCTCGCATATATTTTAAAGGTGGGGCACTGGTGGCTCAGTGGTAGGTGTTTCGCCTGCCATGCGGAAGGCCCGGGTTCGATACCCAGCCAGTGCCCAAACCCCAGCCACTGGATGCAGTGCCGGTCCCAAGCCCGGATAAAATGGGAGGGTCTGTGCCAAGTTGTAGTGCGGACTGGGTATTCCGCTGTGGCGACCCCTTGTCGGGAGCAGCCGAAAGACCAACAACAACCTCGCATATATTTTAAAGGCATAATTAAACTTTTAAAAAAGTTCAATTGTTTGTTGTTACTTATGATCTTTTAATGGTGAAGGTCAGTTCTCATTCATGTTCAAACAAATGCATTACGGAATCTCAGGTAAGGGAGTTGTGATGAAAAATGGTACTAGAATACGAGCAAACTTTTTTTTTTTTTACAAATTTTACCTATTAAGTAATTGTTGTTGTTGGTCTTTTGGCTGGGAATCGAGCCCGGGCCTTCCGCATGACAGCTACCACTGAGCCACCAGTGCCCTTACCTATTAAGTAGTAGTAATAATTTATACCTTTAAGTTGATAAACAATATACATCCTCAACATATTACTAATATAGCAAGTTGAGCAACTCCAAATTTAAAGACTAATATTCAGTTTAAATTCCAAATAACAAAAACAAGTATGTATTTATTTTCTTAAATAAATGCAAAAAAAAATTGAAACTAACGGGTCATCCATGAAGTCGTAGATTTCCCTCATGGCCACTCCTCCAACGTTAACGAAGAACACAAGTCTCAGCAGCACGAGGTAATGCTCAGGTGGCATCCACAGCACAAACTTCAAATAGAACGTGTTCAGCTCCGCCAGCAAGAACTAAAAGGTGTAAAGTGGAACAATCATGTATGTATCCAGCAATATGACGCTGCTCATACAAACATTTCCAATGGTCATAAAGTCATAAAATTTATAGCTCCCTTCTTTCATGTCAATACTTTAAGCACAGTTGAATGAAATCCTCACATTTCATAAATAAACATGCAGTTAGTGGTCATCAGTGACCTAATAACTAATGAACCATCAATGAAGATAATTACAGAAACCTGTTCTTAAAGGAAGCTAGTCACTAATAAGTTAATTAATCTCTTCTTTTAAACCAGGGCAGAGTCCATTTCTGTGTGAAATATTATTCTATGTATCGTAGCACCTGGGGAAGTAATTGGTCACTCAGATTTGGTTAAATAGTTTAATTTGCAAAAACAATCCGTTCACACACACTGACCATGAAGATGATGCCAAGCACTGCCAACCACCGGCGCAGGTTAGACGCTGGTCTCCACTCGAAATTTACCCAGCTGTAGGGAGTGAACTGGAATGCGATGCGCTTTATCTTCCCTCTGTTATTAAAAGACACACCATGTACCAGTACATCAGGCACTATTTTCACAATGTTGCACATGGCTTCATGCAAGCCACAGACAAATGAAAAGGTATGGCAAAGATAATGAAACTTTCTAAAGCCAGTGAAACTAATGTCTATGACAGCACTTACTCTACAGAAATCTCCAAGAATAAATATTGTATTCATTGAAAAAATAATTATAAAAATAAATAAATACCGCTCCACATTAAAACTACAAAATATTTGAACATGCTCACTCCAGAGACACAAATTGCACTTTAGTTTTAATGGAATGCGGTCAATAGGAAGAAACAGATGTTGATATTCGTGGTCTCATTCTGCTGCTAGAAAATGGACCGAGCAACTAGGTACATTAAACAGCATTCATTATTCACAATGGATGCATAAAGATCAAAACCATGTCTCATTAAAAGCAATCGTAGAAAAAAAGTCTGCAACTATGTTGTTTAGCACGTAATGTCAGTACATCTACATTATGTTACCATTTTATCAGTAACATTTCCGCATTCCGGTAGACAGCCCATTCTGTTGATGTTTGGTCAAGGTTACCTTTTCTACTATGTAGAAAGGTTGTGAAAGTTCAACAAACTCACTGGATAATTTACCTTAAAGCCTTAAGTTTAAAAAAGATTTAATTTTAGACAAGTTGATAATTGTCTTGCTGGTACCACTTTAGTTCCATTATAGGTATTGCTCCTCTTTGCTTTCTCTACATTGCCTTTGCCTGGCCCTGATCCTGAGCTTTGTTCACCCCATGGTTTCCCACACATCAAAAACTTTCCAGAATCATTAGCATTATTCTTGGACATGAGCAACAAACTAGATGACCCAAAGTTTGTAGATATCTGAACATAACACTTAATGACTTAATGAAGTTTTTCACTGGACACAGGAGTGGGCTGTGGTGATTTATGTTAAACCCCAATCGGGTCACGTCCCAATTTTAGGCGTGGGGGCTTGGTATTCAGTTTTGTTTCAATTCATCCCAAACCAGTCTGAGCATGACATGCCCCTGGCCACAATGTAAGATCAGTGAAGAAATGGTTGGAAAGAAAGACCTCAATTCGAATTGAAGCTCTTGTAACTGAATGACCACAACTTCCCACAGCTGCACTCCAACATCTAGTGGAAGGCCTTCCCAGAAAAGTGAAATTCATTACAACAGCAAAGGCGGAATAAATCTGAAGAGAGATGTTCTATAAGCACATATGAAAAAGATGGTCAGGTGTCCAGAAACTTTTTTTATTGACGTAAGATATCAGGGTCTGGTTTTCAAGGGATGTTAGTTTGCTCATGCCAGATTTAAGTAACTACTTGAATTTGATTTAAGAAACTAACAAACACTGCCTTCTGAAGAGACACAAAAACATGAAATACGTTTTAAACTAGCCAAATAACAGCGCTGCATTACCAGAGTGTTGGTGCAAGTTAAAATCACACAGGCCACCAAACCATGATATAGGCTTTGCAAAGTTTAAAATGGTGAAAGTTTTATTGTAAAAAGCAAGTAAGTGGTTACTGACAAATCTCTTATATTTTTTCGTATTTACGGTTTTGTCAGCTAGCACGTCTCAATGTTAAAGAATGGGTATTATACACAAAGGGTGCTCAAAATATCATAACATAATTTATTTAAACTGGCTGTATATTTTGATCATATTTTGCTATATTTTTATCAGATTTCTTTTGTAAGGTTAAATTACCATGGCTTATTCCTAGCAATGACCTGATGAAGAATGCACTCAATACTAAAAACTGTGAGAAGTAAAAGATTCAGCAACTATTCTGCCTGATTTATTAGCTCAGTAGACAAGATACTATTGTTCTTGTTATCGCAAACATTAGTTTATTCCATTTCTCTTGGTGATGTACGGATACTGTCTAGTGGAGACATATTCCAAGGACACCTGGTACTGGATACACAGTATGTGCTCTCCTGGAGTTTGCAGCATAGAGGTGCCACACTAGAAAGTCAAAGCACATATCCAGATGGCCCAGTCCTCTGACACACAGAGGAGCCACAGATCAGCAGAAGAAAGGAAACATGAAACAACGTTCACAAATGAAGCGATCCAGGCGATGCTACTGTGACACTGTGGTCCATCTGGTACATTTAAACCTTCAAGCTCACCTTAGAGCCATGATCTATAAAGACTCTTCTAAACATGTATGTAAATTTTATTTCATGAAAAAGGTCATTGAATCTCTGAAACAAATCTGCTTGCAAATGTTCCGTTTTCTTCGAGATGTTTCCTACCTGAATTGTCTAACCAATAATCCCAACCCTCAGCTTGACCTACTATGCTATATGCCCAGAATAACTCCCACCTTCTGAGACTTATTTTTATTTGAACTTTGAAATTGAAACTTGAAAATTATATACAGTATATTAAAAAAAACAAAAAACAAAGACCAGTTTTCAGTTTAGTGGTCCTGGTAGAAGTCAGAATAAGATATAGAAATTATTTCCTTCTGGCATGTAATTCGTTATGTTACCATTTCGTTTACCACTAATTCTGTGGGTGAGTAAGTCAAGATCTGTGAGAAAAATACAGGAACACATCGTTGAACTTACCTTCCTTATGACTGTAAGATTCCATTAAGGGCATTTTCACATGATTGGTTGTTTTACTCCCCTCCTCAGCTTTAGATCCCTCTTCTCAGAAGTACTTGAGTATTTACACTGTCTTATAGTACACTCTCCAATGCTCTCGCATGCCTGGATGAGATTGGTGCATGCTACATGCACACAGACTTCGGGCAAGACAGATGACGTCGTGTCTAAACAGCGATCTTCTTCCATTCTCAGGTATCATTGGCTTCCATATCTGATGCAATCCATGCCTGAGTATGTTGTATAATTTTTGAGACCACCTCTTCTCAGGCACTGTTCCCAAGCGCGGGACTTGGGATTGTGTTCTCACTGATGAAAATGAACCAGACTTGAGTGATCTCGGAAGTGCTCTCGGAGCCTAACGTGTAACCGTCCTGACTCAGTGGTTCCCAACCCTGGTCCTGGAGCATCTCCTGCCCTGCATGTTTTAGTGTTCACTTCTATTCAGAAAAAGCTGTCAATTAGCTGACTTGTTAAATTAGGTTTGCTGGGGCAAAGAAAACACTAAAAGGTGCAGAGCAGGGCTGGTAACCAATGTTTTAAGTCATAACCCAAAAAAAGCAAAAAACAACAGAACTTTCTCAGTGGGCATACAGGGGCAAGCTGTTCAAGGTCAGCTGCAGTGCTTACTTGTATGTAGGAATGTTCCACAGGCCTTGCCACTGATACGGCTTCATGGAAAGCCAGCCGAGTGTCTTCATGCCGCAGTATATGCCCAAACCATTACACACAATCACGTCCATAATCCACTGGGAGAGACAATAAGGGAGGGAATAAAAATTAATCTCTAGTGTACACTTTATAAATAGGGAAAGAAAATAAAACTGATACTTACATGGTCCCACCAGCACTCTGAGAAGTTTGGTAACTGGTGCTCCAGACTGTACTCCAAAAACTCAAACATCACACTGATGATCATACACATCCACCAGTCTCGGATCATCAGTGTCTGAGAAAACAGACATGAGGACAAAGGACTGTTATGAGCTCAACGAATACTAAAATAATCAAGTTTTACAACTGAAAAGCAAGTTTGATTGTTCATGATTGTTCATGTTTTCTCTGCAATTATTTCCAGACTTTACCTTTATACTTAATAGTTCATTACAGACAGCAAGCTGTTGTGCAAGTACAAATTATACAGAACAACTTAGAAGGGGGGGAAAAAGGCACAACAGCTTACAATTGAAAACAGAAAGACACCCACATACCTTAATGTACCAACCAAGGAAATGGGCAGGAACAAAGCCATCCATTTTGTCCTGTAAAAGCAAACACAAATTAGCAAACCACTGTTTGTTTAGAGTTGTGTGTATCCGGGTGAATACTGTGTATGTGTTTATGAGGGACAGTGATTTGTTACCCAGATGTTGTGGAAGGGGTCAGTAGTGTTTCCAGGATCGTAGATAAGGCAGTTTCCTCCATAGTCTCTCTCAGGCAGAGGAACGCCCAGCTTCGGGTCGATAAATTTCATGAAGAGGCGTCCATCCTGCACCGTCTGCAGCACGCATAAACACAGACTTATTTAAATAAAAAATAAAAAAATTAATAAAAAAAAAAAGGCACTGCATTTCTTCATACATAACAGCATATGCATTATTATTTTATATTACATCAACTATTGGTTCATGTGCGTGTGTGCGTGAGAAAATATGGTATGACTCCAGACCCACTTGGAACAGAATGAAGATGAGGAACAGCTCATAGACAACGCTGACACAGAGCCAGAAGCGCCAGTATGCTGAAAGCAGAAAAAGGACATGCTGTGACGGTGCAAACAGCACCCTTATACAGATAGACACACAAAAATACGCATCATGAGCAAAGCTCATTTTCATGCAATGTTGAAATCATTGTAGATATGAGCTCTGTAAACTGAGCTGTGCTCCTATCTCTACCACTCTATCCATGCCCCTGCTCTGCCTATCCTCCTGTTGCCTCTGCTTTAGGGCAACGAGGCTCGCCTTTCCTCCGGAGCTGCTCTTCCCCCCGCAGGCGGTCTGTTGCCTTGCTTCTTGCAGCTCTAATAAGCTCTTCATATTTACACACCACAAGTTTGTACTCATTACCCTCAGGAGGTTCTTTGGGAAGAAACTCGTTTCATAGAAAACCCTGTAGAGGACACCTGCCTGGCACTGGGAACAAGTTTTGGGGAGAAAAAAAAAAAACTAAACCTTGAATCATTCTTTTCTCTTTGCTAATCAGAAAACAATGGCATCTACTCTTGAGCGCCTGGTTCTTCGGGTTTCTCTCAATGACAATCACTCAAACTTGACAGCTGGCGTTTGAACAGAATTTCTGGTCAAGCAAGATGAACTGGTCTGCTTATTACAGTGACACTCCTACACAAAATGATTCTTAGAGTTATCTGAATAAAGTTTTAGAAATTTGGCTCGTCAAACCTTGAGAAAGAGTAACATACATACTGAGAAAGAGTAACATACATAGCAGTTTATCTAAAATAAGAAATTTCCAAGTATTAATATGTGCTTTAATATGAATCAAAAACTAGGAGTACGCATGTATGAAAGAAAAGCATGAATGAGAAGTTTGCGAGTTAGGAGCTAGGAGAAAAGATGTCTCCCCCCCCCCCCCCATATTCTACCATCAAGGTAGAAAGTTATCTCAGTACGCCAGAACCATGATTGGACTGCCTGCTTCACATTTGAAATGCTGGCCTCCCAGGAACTCTTAAAGGAACTTTAGTGCCCAAACATGTGCAAATGGTGTGGAGCGAGGTCAGGACTGTACAGAGGATGTAGCAATAACAGGCACCAGAGTTCCTGTACAGTGCAAGCTGACTAACGATTGTGTGTACAGTTCCCACAGACAGACTAACGATTGTGTGTACAGTTCCCACAGACAGACAGACAATCTTTTCCGAAGTTGTAGACGAGTTGTCAGTTTTCAAGGATCATATGTTCCACAGAAGCTAATAGGCGGAGGTTTTATGCTGGATGCCATTCTTGATGCAACCCACTCCATTTTTATGGATGCCCTGAATCCAGTGGCTGGATTTGGAGCACTGGCTGGAGCAAAAGTAAAATCTGTAAAAGGTTTATGCTCAGGTCTTTGGCCTAAAAAAAAAACACTATACTACTTCAAAGCCGATTAAACTGAATAGTCTGTTTAGGGCTGCTTCCTTGTTACATGTAACGTGAATGACTGAATTGAGCCAAGTGAATTGAGTTGTATGACTGAATCATTCGCTAATCTCTAGACCGATTCGTGAATTGATAGTGTTTTGTTTTACACTGGATGGCACTTTGGATTAATGGTTAGCATTCTCGCCTTGCACCTCCAGGTTCGATTCCCGTCTCTGTGTGCATGGAGTTTGCCTGTTCTCTCTGTGCTTGGTGGGTCCCCAAATTGCCCGCAGTGTGTGAATGAGAGTGTCAGTGTGTGTATGTGTGTGCTCTGCAATGGATTGGCCCCTTTTCAGGGTGTACCCCGCCTCATGCCTCAAGTCTCCTGGGATAGGCTTCAGGCCACCCCTTGTGTACAGGATAAAGCGGTCTAGACGATGAGTGAGTGAGTGATTTACACTGTGTGAGTGTGACTGATATAGGGTCTGGGATTTCTTTCAAGTAAATAAGTGAACATGTGAATGCAGCTTGATCTGAATGCAGGGAAATACATGCAAGTGAATCGCCATCATTTAGGAATGAGATATTTTAGTATTTATAAATTCGATTAACCGTGCAGCCCCATGGGGCAAAAGAGAGCCCTTGACCGGTCTCACTATTTTTCTCTCCTACCTGGATGTGGTCGTGAGAAAGGGCCGTCTTTTGCCTGCGTTACTCCGAAACAAAGGAATACCAGAATGCTAGCTACAATCCCCCTGGAAACACATACACACAGAAACAAACAAAAAAAAAAAATCACCATGTGAGAGATTTGGAGTGCTTTTATAAGAAAGAGTAGGCAAAAGAGTTGCCAAGTCAAGATGTGCCATGCTAACAGACTCCTACCCTGCTGTAATAGAACCAAAAGGCGCTTCAACAAAAAAAAAATGGTTACAATTGTGCAAATTTCTGCAACGAGGTATTTTTTAGCTTTTTTCCTATAACTGTTTCAGTTTGTTTTCCAGTTGGTTTGTACAGGTTAGACATCAAATTAAAAATGAAAAAAGGTCTGAAATGCACTCTTTTTATCATGATCTCGTGATTTACATCACAAAAGCCTTGCAGACTTTTTATATTCACTGTATATACAAACACACTCCATTCTCCATCTCATTTTACTATATTTAGATTAACCTCAGACAAAAGGGATAAATCTGGGATCCAAATAAAACAGTGTTAGGTTTCTAGCACTTAAGATAAGTTAAGAGTAGAACAGTATAGGGTCACACAGTCAGATTAACATTATACAGTCTTTTACATTAAAATCTTCAGGGTAAAACGTAAATAAGGCTTAATGTGTACAAGCAATTCGACAGCCGTGCAATTCTGTCTAGAATAAGAGCCTAATTAAAGACTCATTATCAGTCCAGATCATAAGAATCTATTGCAGATAATCTTTTTAGAAAGCAGCCATGGTGCTGATGAGAAACGCTTGTCCCTGCGTAGTCGTCACTCAAGCACTCGTCATTTACTTTAGAAAACACCAGCCTGATCACTGGACCTCACAGGACTTCAGGTCGAGGTCACTTCATGTGTTTAAACAAATAACCCGAACAGGGTTAGTGTTTACACACATTTTGCATGGCTCATGTGGGGTGTGTCCACATACCTCTTGGTGTTGTATGTCGTGTCTTGTGGAGTCTCCTCCAGGAGCGTCACGTAGACCAGAGCACATGTCAGGATAAATAAGACAGTCAAGGTGTGCGCTCTCCTGTTCAGACAGACAAAACAAAAAATTTATGACTAAACACAGACTTGGTTGTGATTTGGAGAAACCCAAGGATGATCACAGTGTTGATGCCAAATGAAGACCTTTTGCTTACTTCACACCCTACAAAGCTGATAAAGGTCCTTGGTAAAGGAATAGACTTTCACACACCCTCACACACGTTATAATTCAGAATTAAAACAAGCTCATTAAAAGTTACCTTTTCAGTTTAAAAGAAATTCTGAAAAACAACTCTCTCCGGCACAACAGCTCTCAGAGTATGCAAAACAATGAAAATAGACTATAAAGGTAATAACAGCAGGGATGTGGGTGCTCTACTTTTAAGCAGCATACCTGTAACACCACACCCAACTTATTTTTCTTGTTTAAGAAAATGTGTGTTGATGAGCACGGTTAGGTTAAATTATAGAATCAGAAGGTTTCATTAATTTTGCATAACAGCACCTCATTTACATCCTGCAACAGAAATTGCAGATTTATATTACAGGATTAATATTAACACACTTTCCACCAGTGTGCGTGTTAATGCTCCAGCTGGAATACCCAGAACATGCACTGTTTCTCTGGCTATGTAAATGAGCTATGCTGAACCTCGCCCTGCAGAGAACTGCAGCGATGAGCAACTAGCTTCTATATGTGGTGGCAATGCAACTTAGACGATGCCAACTAAAGGCGCAGAGTGGTACCAAGAGGGAATATATAGAGAATTTCGAGTGTGCAGAAGTCCAGGATAAAAGCAGGCAAAGAGTTTGAGAGACAAAGCAAGACAAGATCAGGGAAGGAAGCATTTAACGTTGTTTTAAGGAAGACTGGACTGGAACATCAGCCTCAAATGAAGGAGAATGAGACCGACATTGAAATTTACTGGACTCCGACATCTGTTAAACAAGAAGGAAAAAGAAGAAGAAGAAGGAAGCCAGGGGAGAGGATCTTCTTTTGAGGTCATAAAAAGGGAAAATTTTATTTGCTTGTTTACACCCCGGCCATTACAAAAACTAAAAGGGTGGAATTAAATTTTTTTCTTACATTTTGCTTGTAAACATGACTAAAAAGTACATTTTGCATAATGGGTCCCATTAAATTGCTCATTGTGATGCATTATCCTTCCCACAGCAACCCACATCCCACTTACATCTCAGACTAATAATATACAGATTTTTAGGAACGTGTTGCATAACAAATTAAGGGATACAACTGTTGGTATGGGGAAGTTTTCCATAAGGTAAATAATTCCTGACATTGATTACATTATAGAAGCTATAAACAGTCATGTATTCACCAGAATCTCCCTTTACCTCTTGCATGAAGTTAATATTTAAATTAAAAACACTCAAACAAATCATCCTGAAGACTCAAGCTTTGGAGACGTTTAAAAGCTGCCATTGCTGGCAAATCACAGTGGTTAAAAAGGAATACTACCTCTGACATACAAACTTACATTTATAAACTTAAAGTTTGTTTTAATATGGATTATTACTGTTATAATTACGTTAACAGTTGCAGCTGCAGTTAAAGGAATCCTGTGTCCTTGCTCGTTGCTTTCCCTGCCCCCTTCCACTCCTGTATCTGTCCAGCTTAAAGTCTTTAACCAGCCTGAGCGCAGCGTTTCTGCTGAGTTAGTCGAACAGAAGAAAAGCCAACATAAACCTGGTATCCTTAAATCCTCCTCATGAGTAGGAGGACATTACTCCTTTCAGTAAGGAGTGTGTATATAGTCATGATGGATCATGATCAGCAAGGCAGATTTAAAAAAAAAGGGCTCCATTTCTCTTTGCATGTATACATGTACGTGCTCAAAAACACGTTTCAGGTTTAGACACTACCAGCGTCTCAATCTGAGATATTATTCACAGATCAATGCTGTGTTGAGAGCTTAAGTGCACACTGTAAGGAGTTCATGACTCCAGAGGACAGGTAAACGGTACAACCCGAATCGGAGTAGTGTTCATGTTAAAGTCATAATGAACTGACGCGAGTGTGCTACAACGGCCAATAGATCTAGCACCTCGAACAAATGCTGTGTATACACACTCACAAAAAGCGCAAAAAAAAAATCATAGAGTGCGTGACTGCAGAACACGTTGTACAATAAGACAAAGAACTGTAATTGTTATGATGATTTGGTAGTAATATCTTTATACTAATTTATAATATTAATTAATTAATACATTATAATATTAGTAATATTAAATAATGCAGAGATAAAAAAAAAAAAAAAGGTTAATCAAAAAACAAACACAAATACACTACACCACTAACAGTATGTGCACCCCTGACAATCACACTCGTTGTGCCCTTGCTGAACATATTGTTCTTTCATGTTATTTCAGAGCATGTGTGTGGGGATTTGGACTCATTTACTTACTGAGGTCAGACACTAATGTTAGATGATGGGGTGTTGTGGTCAGGTGCAGGACGTGCGAGTTCTTGACAGACCACAAATGGGGCTTGCTTTGTGCACAAATGCATTGTTATGCAGGAACAGGTTTCAGTCAAAGGAATTTGTAAGATACAGGATACAATGGAAACGGAGCACTGGTAATGGTGTGATTGTCATGTCAGGTCTACATACGGCATACCATATAGTGTATAGTAAGTGACAATGACAACTGTTAAAAGCGCTATACAAATATAATTGAATTGAATTGAATAGTAAGTGCTAGCTGAAGTACCCATGCTTGATTGATAACGAATTGGGAGAAATAGTTAAAAGGTTAAAGCTAAAAATAAGCTGATCAGCTTTATTGCAATCAGCGACCTTATTATTTCAGGTTGAAGCCCATGTACATGTCCGACTGTCTTTCAGTACGGCAAAACTCTCTGCCTAACCTATTAATAGAAAGAAATAAAATTGTGTAAGGTTGAGTATCTTTACGCCTTGTTTGCGCCAAATTATACTTCATTTGTCGTTAGCCAAATACACTCCCTGTACGGTAATCAGAGAGTAAATCACAGATAAGAAATCGAAAATGTAAATGGGATAAAGATTAAGTTTTGTGTTAAAACAACTCCACACTCCCAGAGCGTTAAAAATCACTTACACCACTTCAGTGCTGTTATTTCCGCAGTGGAAATATTAAACATTTATACTTATTTTAAAGTAGATTATTAAATCGTTTTTACTCAAGGTTTTGATTTCACTTATGGTGCAATAAAGTTTCAATAAATTCTGTCCAGACAGTTTTGCGTGATGCTGTGACATAATCTTGCAGGACAGACATACAGATATACAGACAGAAGTTTTTCTAAGACTGGTTTCGGGTCCTCCACTGTATGAAGATTAAAGATATCATTGAAAGAGCGAGTTCTGACCAATGTACAGACAAAACCTTTCATTTATATGAATGTCTAATGCACATAGGCAGTGTGAATGATGCCTGTCAGTTTGCTTACCAGAAGAAAGTGTTGGTTCCATCGTCAAACACCTCGCTCTCGGTGCTCCGCTTGCCGGCTCTGGCTCTGACCCCGGGCTCGTGCGCGGCTCCAGTTACCGGCGGCTCGGCAGCCCCGGGGCCGTTACTGAGCTGCTCCTCCGCTGTAGAGTTACCACTAAAGGCCAAGCTGCTGCTCTTCTTCGGCTCGGATTTGGCCATTGTTTAATATTGTTTATTGTTTTAGCGTTTTATTCTTATTGTATGCTGCACCAACCGAAAAAAAAAGTAGTGCGAGTGTCCTCAGTCCCCTCCTTGGTCAGACTGTCTAACGGAGGCATGCAGAAGGAAACTACAGCTTTCACGTGAGACCAAACTTCTAATGACCCTCTTCTTCCATTACCTGATTAATCAATCAATCAGCACGCGAGTCACCCGTTTGTACCACTGATGTACTCGATCAGTGTGCGGTTATGGAAACGCACGCGCTCTATTGTGGCGTCTGGCTCACTGCTGCACTGTTGCCCACTGAGTATTGAAGTCACCTAGCTAGGGTACACCGACAGCCCTATATGCAATCAACACATTAACACAGTTCAATAACAAATGCGCTCACACTAACTGCGCTTCAAGCTAACGAATCACCCACTCATCCATCTATAACATCTTCCTGTTGTTACAGCGTCACAATTACTAACACGTCCTTACCCGTCAGCTCTCTCGGATGTGACAGTGAAAGGCGACTTGTCAATAACCCGCATGTAACCTCACTCACCACCTCGTCTACCCTCTGGCTGTGGAAATGGACATACAGCCATAGCGCTAGATCGCGCGTTCTGACGTCACTTCCTCTTTAGGCGGAACACAATGGAACGTTCAAGGGCGTTACACTGCGCTCAGGTTGCGCAGACATGGCGCATAAATACTTCCCCAACATTTCACACTGTTTATCATACACTGATAATTTGTTTGTCTGCGTTTTCGAAGTTTTTAACAGAACTTGCATCAAGCAAAAAAATTATAATTATAACTACTGTTAAACTATCCTTCTGTTCTGATAGCTGATAGTCACATTGAAACTTGTGGAATCTAATCTTGTGTGTGTGTGTGTGTGTGTGTGTGTGTGTGCATCTGTGCCTTGCTTGTGGATTGGCATGCCATTGAGTATGCCCTCTAATTGTGTTCTGAGCTCCCTTTCATAGGCGCCAGGGACTGCTGTGACCCTACACAGAATAAGTAGTATGGGACAAAATTAATGATTCGGCATGTGAATGCTCAGAAACCTTATATGTTTAGTGCTTTAATGGGGCCTGAAGATTTCCCCAATACATGTTTAGTATGATCCTTGAAGATTCCCTACTGTACTATCTAAGCATACCCGGAATTTAGCTTATTATAAATTCAAAAAATTGGCATCGGTGCATTTCATATAGAAGGCCCGGGTTCAATTCCCACCCAATGCCCAAACCTGAGCCACTGAAAGTACCGTGGGTAAAATGGGCGAGTTTGCATCAGGAAGAGAATCTGGTGTAAAAGCTGTACCAAAGTTGTGCAGATCGGATCATCTGCTGTGGTGACCCCTTGACAAGACCAGCTGAATGTACCAAACAATAAATGCAAATGGGAGACTACATCTGGAGTGGGTTGTTCAGCTAGCATTTGGGTTTGATGAAGGTTTCCTCTAACTGGTGACTCCATGCAATAATTAGTTTGTGTTTATGCTTAATATATTTACTTATTTTAATTCACTCTCTTTACATTTCAGGCTTAATTTGAGTACTGTATCTAAACTTTATTAAACCTCATATACTGTAGGTTCAGGTTTAACAGCTACTTAAAAACTGAAACAAACTCACCTATTACATCAGTAAAAATGTAGGCTATCCTTAAAATAGTGTGATCCAGTTATTATTTAAAGATCAGTCTGTGCTTGAATGTTCTGAATGTACTGAGATTTCAGCCACCTGAAAGGCTCATAATGGGCATGCACTTTGTGAATCCAGGGCTCCCGTTTAGTATGTCCTACATTTTCTCGCTTTCCCTTGTCAAAGTACGAAAATCCATGGGGTGGAGCTGGACCTAATTAAGGTCTTCTTACCTGGATGAAGCTGGACAGTGCATGTGTGCCTCATTTTCCTCTAAAACCTGAACATCAAATGTGTCTCACTAACTGGTGGCAAAAATCACTGAAACAAAGCTTGGTAAGTTTATGTTACCACAAGCAAGTGTGCAAACATATTATAAACATTCTTCTTTATTAGAGCCTAAGATGTCTAGAAATACTTTGAATTTATTAAAAGAATTCTGCACAAATGGGACAAGCTTTTCTTTAAACAAATAAAGCAAAAGGGTATTAAAGAGATTAATTAATTATCCAAACTTTTTTGAACACCTACAGACTTAAAGACTCCTTTAGTCCATTAAACAATGTTGCAGGTTTGTAAGGAAAAATTGTTGTCATGTTTGAACTAATGAATTCTGAATGTAATACTGTAAGTGCAGAAATGAAAAATTACTGAGCCAGTTTGTCATGCACAATACTCACTTTTCTAGGAATCAGACTTTTAGCCTTTTAATATCCTCACTAAGAACACTTTTTCTTTCCTTCACATTTTTATTTTTGTGGAACAATAATTTAATTTCAAATGTTGATCAATCAATCAATTTTTTTTAAACAGACCTCACTACAGGTCTCTTTCAAATGGTTGATATGTTGCTTCATGGTAAAAGTCAATACAGTAAAAATCAATACATTAACAAATACCAAATATGTTTTTGGGAATTAGATGTAATTTAATTTTTTGTGCTATGCTATTATATAATACCATAATATTATTTAAAGTCAGCATGACATCTAGTTTTTTAGCATAGCATACCTTAACAGAGTGGTAGAGATTGCTCAATCACAATAAATGTAACACATTTTTCAATATGATATGAGTTATAGCTGGTTTCCTGAGAGAACTATATTTAGTTTACAACTAAATTGCTACTGATTCATTGTAAGCACTTATCGCACTAGTTAAACAGGACCAAATACCAGCTCTACACATCATTAAAAGAATGAGTGTGGTATTTAATACCATTTTGAAAATGTAAATTTATTTACATTATTTAATCAGACTTTTGTGATGTTTATGGATATAACAAACTTTGGACCAACGTTCACTCTACTTGTGTCATATCACCATATTAAAGTTATTTAAACATGTACTCATTTACACACTGAGCACAACAATCTACTCTGCTGGAACATGTAACAATAGGCCTTTAGGGTAATTCATCAATAAAGGCGTTTCCAAATTTTTTGTAAGCTGATGACTTGAACCTTAAGAATTTGCCTTAAGTGCCTCTGGAGTTGTTAATCAGGTTCTTTATCTACACAACCATCCCTTGCTTGATTTTATGAGCAAGTTTTATTGCAAGTCTTATAGAAAATCTACTTCAATCATACCATACATTTGGAGAAAGGTTTGGTCTTGTTGCTGCTCCTGCAAATAAATCCAAATAATTAATATTTTCCTCCCTGATTTTATTTTTTTTTCTACTGGAACTGACTTGACTTGAGGCAACCTACAGCCTCAAACACTTATACACATGAATTAATTTCTACTAACAGGGCTTATTGGTCTGGTGCAAGGTTAACTTTTTCTCTATGTTAGAAGGGAGTGACCCAAGTTCATCTCATGGAATTGGGCCTGATAAGAGAAAACAATCTGGTACATGAATAAGCAGTAAGATAAGCAGAATAATTATGAGCGATATCACTATCTCTGTAAATTACATCATATTAAGGGCCCAAACACTATGACATCAACACGATGATGCCATGATTATAACATCACCATCGCTCAGATAACGTTTTTTTAATAGTGCTGATGTCATAAATGTGCTATGGCCCTCTTGTTCTTCTAAGGATTTTTTTCTTCCAAAAATCTGGGCCCTTTTGGGGGTCTTAACATGCGCAAAAACTCATGGAAATCAGCACACAGGTTGAAATCTGCTGCCATTAGGACACCTGGGGGTCTGGGCCCTGTGCGTGGCTCAGGGCCTTCACAGGAGATTTTGCTGCATAGCTCATACACACATTTCTAGATCTCATTGAGCTGAACAATTGTCACCATGCATGTCATGTGCTCAACACAACACAAGGTCAGATATTTTGGGTCATTTGCAAAACGCACATTTATGACATCAGCACTTTTAAATACACACACTATACTACACACACACACCCTCACCCTACACACACTACACATCCTACATAAACAATGACCGGCCCAAGCACCTGCACCATTATGATCACCACCAAACCGGCCCACATTGAGTCACATCAGCATCCAGGGATTTTCGGTGGTCTTAACATGCTTGAAAGGCACACAGGTTGTATGTTGAGCACAGCTGGCGACAGCGCAGGTGCTTGGCCCGATCATCGTTCACACATACACACACACACACTCACACACACACACACACACACACACACATACACACACACACATGCACACACACTAACGGAAACACTGCTCTGTCTGAAAACTTCTATAACAAGCATGGGAGACGATTACCCACGCCCTCCCAAACGCACTAGAGATAAAAACCAATGGCTCGGTTGTGATCACGTGATGCTCGGCAGACAAAGCTCTCCCGTGATCTAATATGTCAAGTCCTCGCTCGTTTATCAAGTTAAAATTTTTCAAAGAATTTTGCTCGCCTTGCAAAAAACGGTTATAAACCAAGTTTATGGTTTATGGTGTACATGGTAGAAGTTTCACTGCTACATTTAAATCCTACTTGAAGTAGCCTGAATAGAAGTAACGTACATACCTGAAATATCGAGTAGGTGGCTGGTTACTCAGTAACTCTGATGCTTGGAATAATAAGAAATGCCTCGTTGCTGATTTTGAAAGATTCAGCATTACTGAAATGAGAGCATGACTCCTGATGTGAACTGTATATATCTTGCCTTACATCAACAAATTTATCAAATAGAAAAATTCTGAATAGCTTAACGATTAAGAGATCAACCCATGGAGTGTCAGTCGAAGCTGAATGTTTAAGGCTCTGGGTTACTGATTAGAAGGTCTGCCATTCATTGCTTCATCCAGCAAGTTCTTCTGTTGGGTCTTGAGCAAGGCCGTTAAACCAGTATCCTTCAGGCTCACCATGTGCTCTGACCCAGCTTCCCAACAAACTGAGGTATATAAAGAAAAGAAACGAAGATTATTAAAATAAAAATACCAGTATATTTATCACTATTAGTGATTGCTGTGATGCTCAACAAGCTAACATTAGCATTGTTCCTAACTGAGCTTAGTGTACTGATCACTGCACTCATTATATACTGGAATATAAATGAACACAGTAATATTATGAACACTAATATAAATATTATGATATATTTAATATTATAAATGAACACATAATAATCAAGAATAAATGCATGGCATTCTACTGTAAATCTGGATTTGATTCACCAAAAGTATTTCTTCTTTCTTTCTGGGAGAGAAACAAACAATCTTTCTTTATGTTCTTCATCACAATGCATAAATTTTATTTATTTATTTATTTAAGCAAACTGTTCTGATAAGCCTTCCTCTTCCAGGATGTTTAAAAGATGTTTGTATCCAGGTGTCAAATTTCAAATTTCTAATGATATGACAAAAGTATCATAAATTTAGACAAAACAACTGTTTGACTAACAGAAATTGTTCAAAATGCAAATGCCAGTAGTGTAACTCTTCCTCTGTACAAAGGTCTCAACATAGTCGTCACTTGAAATAACAGAGATTTTGTACTATTGCTGAACTGAACTCTAGAAGTATTTTTGAAAAAAAAATCAGATGGGCACTGCTGTACCAGTTACTGTCACCCTTAATGGTCTCCCACTGCACGGTTTGTCTTCAGTGCTGGTTTCTTCTTCATCCACCTGTGCACGTTGCTTTTGTCAATGGTCTCATCTTCATAAACATTCTCTAGCACAGTGGGAGACCTTCAATTGTGATAAAAGAGATTTTCATAGATAATTTAAGAATCGGCTTCAACAATTGTGCACATGCATCGCTTGTGATGGAGATGATGTTGAGGAGTTTCTGCATAGAGGAAAAGTTACTCTACCAACCTATGCAATTTGAACAACATATGTCAGTTACTAACAAAGTTATGCTCACTTTTGTATTACTTTCAGTACAGTCCAATGAGTGCTCTTTGTTAATCACAAAAGAATTATTAAAAGTAAATTTCAAGAGACTTGATATAGACTGACTCTCTTAGAGCAAAAGTTGTGACCGTTAGCAAGTCAATATTCTTTGCACAATTTACAGTACACAGTTTTCAGCACTGCACGGTGGTGTAGTGGTTAGCACTGTCACCTTGCACCTCCAGGGTCCGGGTTCGATTCTCGGCTCTGTGTGCATGGAGTTTGCATGTTCCCCCCGTGTTTGGTGGGATTCCTCCGGGTACTCCGGTTTCCTCCTACAGGTTAGGCTAATTGTCATTCCCAAATTGCCCATAGTGTGTGAATGTGTGTGTGTGTGCCCTGCGATGGATTGGCACCCTGTCCAGGGTGTAACCCGCCTCGTGCCCTAAGTCTCCTGGGATAGGCTCCAGGTCTCCACGACCCTGAATACAGGATAAAGTGGTATAGAAGATGAGTGAGAGTGAGTGAGTGAGTTTTCGCCAGCAAGGGTGGATTATGATTTTTTTTTTAACAGAGAACAGAGATTTTGCACTATTGCTGTACTTATTGAAAACTATATAATTTATATTTTATCCTTTTTCCTCCTTAATTTTCATTTAGACGGATACTGGTTACAAATCAAACTCAAAGGTCTCCTCTTAATCTTATCCACATATTAGAATTGTTAGAATGGGCTCAGTTTAGCATCAATTCATTCCAGTTTAGCATCTGGCAAGCTCATAAATGTAGAAGAAACTGTCAACAATTGTGGCAATGAATTACTGGCCATGACCTTTTGAGTGCTACACAGTGTAGTTACAGTAGCACTAGCGCTCGCTGTGTGTTTTAAGGATAATCTACTTGAGGATGAGTAGTCCTGGCACTACTGTACCTTAGTTTCAATTCTCTGCACTAAGCAATGATAATACACTACGTTCCAAATTATTATGCAAATTGGATTTAAGTGTCATAAACATTAAATGTTTAGTTTTTAAATTAAA
>JAQMYJ010000012.1:26190146-26224143 GCA_030014305.1 Clarias laeviceps | reverse complement strand
TTTATACACTGAAAAAATAGGCAACTTCATGTTTTTTTTTTTTTTTTTTTTTTACATTTTCAAAGGCGAAGTTTGTCCAGTAAGACTTAAAATTCTAGAACATTTTCGTTAATTGGTCTATAATGTCTGTACCAAATTAAAGTCAGAGAGGCTTCACCCTGATTATTCCACGCGCAGTACACAACACCACCAGTAGGGGGCTGTACAGCTCCTCGCAGTCACTGAATTCTGACAGATCCTTGACACATATGTGGCTCAAAATGATAAAATTCATTTATTAATATATATCTCATAATATATAATCATACAAAACAACTTATATGTTGGTAAATGACTAAAAAAACAGTATTTTTCTTATTGTCATTATTTATGTTGACATAAGTGTTCATTGTTTCTAGTTTGGCTCGCTGTGACATTATCAGCGAGGAGACCAGACTTCACAGGCTGTCACAGCAACATCCGTCATGATCCAGGAGAACTCGCAGAACACAGTGCCTCAGGAACCACAAGTCGTGGTGCATCTGCAGGAGCTGCTGGCGGCTCGCCTGAGCCCCTCCCTGCCTGAGCCACGCCCTGCCTGAGCCTCCCGAGTTGTTCCCGGCCTTGTCTCAGCAAGATACTGCACCCTATTATAGCAGTGTTGTCTGGTGCTGTGGATATGCTGCTGTATCTGCCATTTGGATTGGAGACCTGTGCACTGCAGGTTAGAGAACTCCATGTCTGCGCCACCTCACGGGTTCGAGGACGCCATCTATGCTCTGGCTCCATCTCCCAGCTACATGGACACCTTGTCTGCTCCGCCTCCCGAGAGGAATTCAAGGGCGCAGTTCACAAAATGTACACATTAACACATTGAGCAAAACAATCTGTTTTGCTGGAACACGCAACAGGGCTTCAAGGCTTTTCTTTAACGAAGAGATTTTCAAATGTTTTGTTACCTGATGCCTTCAACCTAAAGAATTTGCCTTAAGTACCACTTTAGATATTCAAGTTTGTTTTCTTTCAACACTTTTGTTGTTTTTTTGTCTATACAACTGTTCCTTGATTTATTTTATCGCCACATTTTATTAAATGTCTTCTTTTCATCAAAGCTGGCTTCATTTTTTTAAGAAAAGCTGCTTCAAACATACCATACACTTGGAAATATGTTTGGTCTCGTCACAGTTCCTGTGCACAAATTCAAATAAAAATCTTTTCTTACTTTTATTTTTTTATACTGGAGCAGTAAAAAGGGATGGAGGTATATAGGCATCCTAGAGACAGAAAAACTCAACTTACTCAACCCACCTTCATTCTTTTCTACTAGCAGGGCTTTGTTGGGATTATACATTTTTAAATTACGAGTATCACCATCTGTAGTTTTGTAAAATTGACCACTTCAACTATTACAGGATTTTATCATTTACATTAATAGTTTTGGATTAGTTTTGGAGAATAATTAATGTTCTATATTGGTTACATAAGAAATAGTACTTTATAGTTCTTTTCTGGTGAAAATAAACATTATGATATTACATAAACTCTCTGCAATCCTGGTAATATTTTGGTCATATCACCCATTCCTTTTCAAATCAACTTTGATTGTCTTTTCATTGTAGTAGCCTGATTGGAAGTAACGTAAATACATGAAATACCTCATTGCACACCATTGCTGAAATAAGACAGCAAACCCATATCATGGCTCACCCTTTGCTCTGATCCAGCTTCTTAACAAACTCAGATATATAAAGAAAAGAAGAGGGTTTTTTTTTTGTTCATAAAAATATCCATTATATGTATCACTATTAGTGATTGCTGTGATACTCAACAAGCTAACATTAGAATTGTTCCTAATTAAGCTTAGTGTCCTGACCACTGCACTTCTCATATACCGGATTATAAATGAGCACAGTACATAATAATAAAGAATATATGCATTTAAAGTGCATGGCATTCTTGTTCCTAACAGGTATCCAGGTGTCACATAACATAATCTCTAATGTTATGAAGGCCGTACCAAAAGTAAAGCAAATAGGGACATAACTGTTTTGTTAACTAACATAAGTTGTTTAATCTGTACATGTCAGAAGCTTGCTCTATTCAGAGGTACTACTCCATCACAAGCAGATATTCACGCCAAACGAAAGAAGCCAGGACCCGAGAGTCTGTCTCAAACAGCCCTTAGCTCCCTTTTCTCCGAGCAAACGCCACGGACATGACTTTGGTGAAGGTACACAAGGAGATAATGTTTATTTTAAAATTAATTTTAGAGACCAGCATGTTTTTACTAAATTCCATCTATATTCACTTCCATATTTTCATATCCACAATCATCCCACTACATTTACCATTACCTGTTTAAATGATTACCGCCTTGTTGCATTAGCTCCAATACTGATGAAGTGCTTTGAGAGTTTGATAAAGGGCCACATTATCTCTTTCCTCCAACCCGCATTCGATCCACTCCAGTTCGCCTACTGGCCAAACTGCTCAATAGCTGATGTTCTTTCCTTTTCTCTCCACATGAGCCTTGCACATCTGGAGGATAAGAATACCCGTGTAAGAATGCTGTGTGTCTATTTCAGCTTGGCGTTGAACGCAATCTTCCACCAGAAACTGGTGAGCAAACTGTGCTCTCTTGGAATCTGTAACTCTGTAACTGGCTACTCGACTTCCTCACTGACAGACAAAAGTCTCCCTCCAGCACCATCTGTACCTCCATAGGTTCCCCTCAAAGTTGTGTCCTGAGACCACTGTTGTTTACACTGTTCGCTGAGTCCACTGTCGTTCACACTGATGACACATGACTGCAGCTCCATATCTGCTACAAATCACATCATTAAATATGCAGATGACACTACAGTGGTGGGCCTCATCAAGGACAACAATTAGATGTCCTATAGAGAGGAGAGGAAGCAAATGTTGGACTGGTGTAGTAACAACAATCTCATCCTGAACATCAAGAAAACCAAAGAGAGCAGCCCAGACACACACCACTCGTCATTATGTCGTGGAGATAGTCAGTAACACCAGATTCCTTGGGTTACAACTAACGGACAAATTAGACTGGTCACAGAGCACATCAGCACAGGTGAAACAGGCACAACTGTGCTTGCACTTCCTATGTTGGTTGAGGAGAGCACACCTCGCCTCTACCATTCTAACCACTTTCTAACATGGCACTATAGAAAGCATGCTGAGCTGTTGTATCTCGATCTGATTTGGCAGACATTCGGCCTCGGATAGGAAATCGATGCAGCCGAGAAGATTATTGCGGTTTCTCTTCCATCTATCCAAGAATCAGAGATTCCACACATCCTCTCAATGGACTGTTCACTCTGCTGCCTTCTGGGGGGAGGTTCTGCAGCAACATATACACAGTTTTGCTCTTTTTGTCTTTTGTGCAATATATTGTCTTCAAAACAAAACACAATTTCTCTCTGAATGTGCAATACCATTGGATGTTTTTGAATGATAATAAAGTACACATTAATTCATTTATCCATTCACCCTGATTATTCAAGGCGCAGTACACAACAACATCAGTAGGGGCTTGTACAGCTCCTCACAGCCCCTGAATGCGAGAAGCCCCTGCAGGCGGCAGACAGGGGTACTTGGCTGAATGCTGACAGATTTTTTAGACACAGATGTGGCTGAAAATAATAAAATTCATTTGTTAATATTCATTTCATGGAATCATACAATTCAACGTATATTTTGGTAAATGACTAGAAACAGTTTATTTATTTTTATTGTCATTATATAAGAAAAGGGAATCAGAACCACATATCACTTAACCAGAAAATGATTATCTTTTCATTTGAATGATTATCAAAACTGTGGTTGACTATGACAAATATATTGAAAATGTTTATTTAAATATTATAATATATAGATATAATATAATGAATACTATGACATTAATGTGCATGCATATGTTAAATAAATAAATTGTTAGACCAACTGTGCCAGGGATAACTCCTAGAGGACGCTCTGCACTTGTAGTGTGTTTTGTACTTGGACTTTGACATGTGTGTTCATCATTTGGCTGTTTGTGACATTATCAACAAGGAGACCAGACTTCGCAGACAGCGATGCGATCCGGAGTGATGCAGGAGACATCGTCGAACATGCGGCGCCCCCAGAACTGCAAGTTGTGGTGCGTCTGCAGGAGGTCAGGGATAAAGTTGTGTAGAAGTTTAAAGCAGGGTCAGGTTATAATAAAAAAAAAAATCACAAACTTTGAACTTCTCACAGAGCACTGTTCAATCCATCATCCGGAAATGGGAAGAGTATGAATTCCCCTAAACTGACAAGCCAGGTGAGGAGTGAATTAATCAGAGAAGCAGCCAAGAGGTCTAGAGTTACCATGGGCCTTTTCTTAAGAAGTCTATTGGACTTCTTATGGCTTTCTTTCAACAATGACTTTCTTCTTGCCACTGTTCCATAAAAGTCAGATTTGTGGCCTGCAGCAGGTGGCAGAATCTGTCTAGAGGACAGCTATTAGTTGTGCACTAAATAAATCTGGCCTTAATGGAAGAGTGGCAGAAAGAAAGTCATTGTTGAAAGAAAGCCATAAGAACTCCCATTAACAGTTTGTGACAAGCCATGTTGGGTACACAGCAAACATGTGTGGCAGAAATCTAACACTTTACATGGTGGTGGCAGCACCATGTTGTGGGGATGCTTTTCTTTAGCAGGGACAGGAAAGCTGGTCAGTGTTGATGGAAAGATGGATGGAGCCAAATACAGGGTAATCTTAGAGGAAAACCTGAATGGTTTAGATCAAAGCATATTAATGTGTTACAATGGCCCAGTCAAAGTCCAGACCTGAATCCAATTGAGAATCTGTATCAAGACTTGAAAGTTACTGTTCACAGACTCTCTCCATCCAATCTGAGTGAGCTTGAACTATTTTGCAAATAATTTCACTTTATAGATGTACAAAGGTAGTAGAGACATACCCCAAAAGACTTGCAGCTGTAATTTCAGTGTAACTTCTAAATACAAATGCATGCCACACTTTTCAGATATTTATTTGTAAAACATTTTGAAGACCATCCATTTATCATTTTTCTTCCACTTCACAATAATGTGCCACTTTGTGTTGGTCTATAAAAATAAAATCCCAATAAAATACATTTATGTTTGTAGTTGTAATGTGACAAAATGTTGAAAAGTTTGAGGGGTATGAATTTTGCAAGCCACTGTACAGACAAAAATGTTTCTGGTCCTCCAATGTATGAAATGTAAGGATATCATTAAAAAACAAGTTGTGATCATACAAAACCTTTCATTTATTTATATGAATAATAATATCTCAGGACTTGATGTTTCGTACAGGTGTTGCCTCACATCGGAAAACAGCTTGACTGCTGCTACTTGCCATATTTAATTTCATAACATATGTGTCATTGATACTCCTTTAGATATTAAACCCTTTCCTCCAGGTTGCGACATGGAAAATAGATTCTTTGTAAATATTGTATTTTTTAATTGTCGATGGAACTTTAGTTCCCCCAAATCGAAAAAAGAGCCACTTTCTCTGCTTCAGGGCTCCTTCGGCTGCTACGATACAAATATCCAGGTACTGTACATAGAAAATGCAAACTTAATACAAAATGACTCCTCTGGTTCTTTGTAGATTGGCCATTCAGATTTTTGTGTAATTCCTTTTTTGTCTTGACTCCATTGTGATGGGGGCCAGGAAAAACAACACCCAAAGAAATGCAGTTAAACAATTCAACAGTTTAAAAGAGACCACCCCTTACAAACACACACCACAACACAACAAATCACGAGAAACTCGCGCCATTTTGGCGCCTTTCCAAAAGTCCCAACGACCAATCAGAAGAGAGCGGAGGCGGGCTCCTGAGCAGAGGGTGGTCACTTGCTGACCAATCCGATCGCTCTCTTGTGCCGCTGCACGCTGCTGTCAGGCAACGAGCTCTTTAAAAAATCGAACATAGCAACGCTGCGTGTCACTTTAGCTTAGTTTGAACTGGTTTATGAGAGTCACAAATTGGCTGTTTTGAATTTACTGTCACCCTGAGGGTCTTGCACAACTTCCTGACTTTCACTGATAAAGAAATGACGGAGATGTCCAGAGTTCAGGTTTCGCTCAACAGTGTTGGACCTGCGAGGGGGGACTTCTCCCCTCAGCGCCCGCGCAGGAGCGTGTGTCGAAGTCTATTCGGACCTGTGGATCACGATGAGCTGCACCGGGACATCGAGGCGAAGCTGCGCGAGATCTCCGAAAAGGATGAGCAACGGTGGAATTTTAACTTCGCCTCCGGGACGCCGCTGCTCGGAGATTACGAGTGGGAGGGAGAGGCGGTGGAGGCGACGCCGGTGTTTTATCAAGAGGCGGTACAAGTAGGGAAAAAGAGGGCTGTTGCTCTGCAGGTTCAGCCGTACACAGAGGCTCCGAACCGGGAGAACTGCGCTCGGAGCGACGCTAAAAGAACCGAAGCTGTTTCTCCCGAGGACACGCGCACTGGACGAAAGGCAGGCTGCACGAGGACGAGGAAAGCACGCGCACGGGTTACTAAATCCCCATGCCGTATTACAGGTGGGAGAGCAGTTTAGATAGTAAAATGTAACACTAATAAACCAATAAACCCGAGCTTGTCGTGTGATAGTGTCGTCTCGTTTCCATTTACAGATTTTTACATCAAACGAAGGAAGCTAGGACCTGAGAGTGTGTCTCAAAAAGCCCTCAGCTCCCTCTTCTCCGAGCAAACGCCACGGAAACGACTTCGGTGAAGGTACACAAGAATATAAAAAAAATATATATTTGGGCCACAAGTTTCCCCGACTGCTTAGCGTGTTATGGCGGCAGTGGACTAGGTGTGGTGAGGGGGAAAGCAGCGGTCAGTGTTTGTTGTTGCAGTAGAGGAGGGAGGGGGGGTGTCAGGGTGAAGGTGGGGGAGGGGGCGTGAGCGCGCGCTGTGGCGGGAAAAACACTACACCACTAATGGCGAGTGTGGCGAATTCTTATCTTGTATGTTTTTTCTTTGCCCACCTTAACTTTTTCTACATTCGACAAATCGATGGATTTCACGATCTTTTGCTGATCACAAACTGCCATCTTGTTTTTCAGGTTTTAACAGCTGAAGAAGGAAATGCTCAGAGTGAAGGAATGCAGCCCTCGTGGAAACATGATGACGGATGGGCAATGTGCTACGTGCATGAACAACATCTCACAGCTCCTCATCTGAAACTTCACCCCCATTCAGGGAGTGTGGAGGATCTGGAGAACTGCTGAAAAAGTGGCTCTGATGACGGGGCGGACGTGATCTTGCTTATTATGAACTGATTTGTAAACCTGCTGAAGAACATGCACAAAAAGCAATGAAATGTAGCATTTGGATTTGTTGGACTGTGTCCTTGACTTGTGTTAACACTGTTTACATAACAGCCTGGAGGTCTTTCCGTGTCCCCGTGCTGTTTACTTGTAACACTGACCAGCATATATTCCGACTAGTCACTCCTGGACACCTTAAGCAGTTAGACATGTTTCTTAAAGAATTACAGGAAATTATCCCCCCCCCCCCATGCTGATTCCTCTGATTCTTTCCATAGCTTTATGCTGGCGTTTTAGCTAGCAGCTAATCCCTGACTGTTTGCCTGATTGTCTATTTGGATGCATTTCTGTTAAACAGCAGTGTTTTTATTTTTATTGTTTATGTGCAAGTGCACATTTCACTGTAATGTTTAAACAGCTTGACCAGTCTGTTTCAGTCATGGGGACAAATGTGAATTTGTAAAAAGTCTTTGTTAATTCTTATCAAGATATAAATATTGAGCCTAATTTCATTAGTTTCGTTGTGGAGATGTCATTTAGTTTGTAGTGTAGCATTTTTATGTTCATGAGCCATTTTGTTTGTCACTACATTTTGAAATATAATGTGTTCATCCAATACTTTGTGTTTGTAATGCTTTCTGTAGTTAACATTAATGACTCTAAATGCAAGACAGCAAGAACAGGTTTTGTGGAATTTCCACAATTAATTTTTTTAATTTTATGTTTAGTGTTCAGGTATTTAATATAGCAAATCAAGTAGTACAATGCCCCTAATTGTACAGATTTAGGTTGAGGGCCTCAGCTGCTTTTTTTTTTTTTTTTTTTTTTTTTTTAAGGAGGTTGCACATAATTGGGCAAAACAGTTCTAATGAGAAACAATCCTACAGTTTGTGATGCTTTGATTTGTAGTTTGCGATGCTGTACATTCTCCTTTTTACATCAAACCTTAGGGTAGATGGGGCTCAGCAAAAACTAGTGAAACTTTTAAAGTGGAGTAATTGTGTGAGGAATGTTTTCTTGATGTGCACTGGGTCCTTTAATGTCATTAGGCATCATTTGAATGACCGACTTAACACATTTATATTGTTATAGCTATTTCCAGCATGATGCACCATGTGCTAAAGCAACTTTTGCCACAAAGATTGTTGTAATGCGCACATGTACTATAGCTAGCAAATGCTATGAAACTTGTCAACATACCTATTAGCTATACAGTAACAAGCTAATCCAGAACCAAATTGAAATGTAATTCTGAGAGAAGGGATATCCAAATGCAATTACTTTCAACTGTAGTAAAGTGAGATGAATATACTGTAGGTAACCGTTTAATATGTGCAAAATATTGTCATGTTTGTTATTCAGAATAAAATTTAAGGCAGTTATCAAACATAACATGCATATTTACCAGTATGTGTAAATAAACTGAATCCTACTATCCTAAGAAGAAAAGAAAGAAATACTCTCATAAATAAATATAAATAATATTGTAAGTATATATGATTGTCCAGGTAAAAGTCATATCATAAAAGAATAACCTAAATGTGATCTCCTATAAAAGAAATTCTGAGCAGGTATAACACACCTGTCCCTCCAGAGAAGAAACCTCTGTTGTATTCAGTTCTCCTGTTTGCTGCAGACAAAGCCGAGCAGACAAACCCTGTTCCCGCAAGGCAGGGTCACTTACACCTGTCCGTATCGTCATCACAATTGGATGCACGGAAATGGAAAATTGATGCTAGTTCTTTTTCACCCAAGTGGCATGAACAAAAGAGAAAGGAAGAGTACAGTATTTACAGGAGTCTGCCTGCACAAAATGTGAAAAAAAAACCTACATTGGTTGTAGCAATATCAAAAATATATGATGTGCTTTTGCATTTCTTTTGAAGCGTTAGCATGAATTCACCAGTGCCAGAGTAATTGGATAATCCTCTCAGGGCTTTTCGAGAGTTCTTTCCTGGCTGAGAATGAGACATTTTGATAGAGAATGAGACATTTTTGGCTTTGTTATATAATAGTATGTGTTGCAGGTATAGGTGCTGTACTGTTTGGCATCTAAGGGCCCTGGTGTGCTAGTCTTAGCAGGTAGTGTGCCTCCATATTCTTATTTCACACACAAATATTTGCTTCTAACATTTGAATCACATGTTAATGCTTTGTAATATTGCTTTAATGGGCTTTTAGGTCACTCAGGTTAATTCTTCAGTACATAGTTGGTCTTACTTATAGACTGTATGAAAAGAACTGAGCAAACCATCTGGTTTGAATTTGGACATTTTAACATGGTGGTCTGTGGGAATTGACTCATTTAGGAACCTAGTGGTCATTCAAGGAATTGCATGTTTTGGTACTTTAGTGTTGGACTTATTTGTAAGAACCAGAGGTTGCCGTTTGGTTTTGCTTCTTAAATATTATGGTGACCCAGACCTGTGTAAAGCAGTCATTCCCATAATATGTTGCAAAATTTTTTTGACTAAAAGCCATAACTCCTGACCATCCACTAGAGGAAAAAATGTCCCTTTAAAGCATGAAAATGGTGTCATTCCAACTCTAATGTTGCAATTCCAAGATACAGTGAATGCAGTGATTATTTGTCCCAAAGTGTCATATCTGCCTGTCCACTCTCACCTACATGAAAGTTTAATCACCATTTGTATGGGATCCCAGTCCCAACACATAACACAAGTCTAGCAAAGTCACTCTGAGTCATGAGTGTGACAATGTACATACGTACATGTTGTGCATGTGTTATTGCTGGTTGCCAGGCTGGTGGATCTAACATATAAGTCTTTCCTGATATAAACATTCTTTTTATGGTTTCATAAAACCATCACATTAATCTCTGCAAATATAAAACTGGACCTGTCACTTACATGTAAATAGCGCACATATAACATTAGTGTGTAACGAGACACACTTTAGCTGTGAAAGTAAAGACAGGGTGTGAGTCAAAACCCAGCACAAAACATTTGCCTCTCTGTTGCCATGTCATTACCAAGCCCTACCCTATACACACATAATCCTTGCAGTGAGTAACCTCATTACCACCCTTATGGTCTGGAGTAGATGCACTGGACCATGGCTCTATGCTCATACCACATAAATGTGTGTAATTACAACCAAAGTAATTAAGACTGTGTGGTTTTACCCATCATTCTTTATATGAACTCTGCAACACAATGTTCTCATTTAAATTTATGTTTAAATTAATTTTAATGTTTTTAGGAGACGACCTTATACAGAGCGACTTATCCAACGCCCAGTTCCAACATTCATGATTTTTTCTTTGAATTGCTATGAATTCAAAATCATAATGAGTTGGGAATAAGTAGAATGGAATGGTAAGTTTGTGTTTTTTGGGGGTGTGCCATGGTGACCTGTAGTGATTCCCAAGTTGCCTTCATGCATCTTCCAAAGTTGCAAGTATGCTCAAAAAAATTGTAGTGGAGCTATGGCTTTGTATGACTCATAGTTTTGCAGTTTTGCATGGTACTGTAGTTTCTGTACGGTAATCAATCCATGGTACAGTAGTCATTAAAACATCATGTCATATGACAGTGTGGCACCTTTGTCACATATATCGCACATTGTCACAAAAGATCTAAGCTTTACAAAACTGCATTGTAGTTTCTAACACACTAGGTCAAGAACTAAAGCTGTGTTGAGGGTTAGTACAACCTGAAAAGTAAACACACTAGACATGTCATATAGGCATTAGATTAAGTGCTTGGTAAAGATGTGGGTCGTTAGTTTTAAAATGAAGACTGGCAGTGATTCATCTGTACCTTAATGTAGGTGGATGCTGATGAGTTTTGTAGGAGAAAAAAATCAGATGCAGGCAGCTAGAAGAAACACAGAAATGGGGTGGTGTAAAGAGATAAAAAAAAAAAGATCTTGCAACTACATCCTGGATCAATTATCAAGCCTGAAAAATGTGGGTAATGAGACCAAACTGCCAGGAGTGAGTCACATTAGTGTCAATAGTGTCTGGATGGCACTGTGAGGCAAGAGTTCTTGATGGTTTTCGTGAACTACCTTTCTTACTAATTTTTTAATATTAGGGGAATTCATATCAAAGTGGGAATTTTCACTGTGCAGAATAATGGAACACAGCTATTAGTGTAAAAACTTTTTTTTTATTTCTCTATATAATTCCCTGCTACAATAATGCACTTACCCAGGGTTTCACTAGTGCTTCAATACCTTCAAGGTAGAAAGTTTTCTCAGTACGCTGAAGCTATGATCAGACTCCCTGCTGCACATCTGAAACATTGACCTCCCAGGAACTGACAATACTTGTATTGAGGTCAGGACTGTATGGGGGATGTGGCAATAAATCCCAGACGAGTTCCTGTAATGTACAAGGGGTGTTGGTAAATGATTGTGCGTACAGTTCCCACAGACAGATGCATCTTTCTGCAAGTTGACAAATTATCTATTGATTGTAAAGTAGCAGGTTTTCCATATGTTGAATGTTCATGGGAACAACTGCAGTATGCTCAGATCCACCTTGCCCAAGATGAGATTATCAATCATACTGTACATGTATAACATTCTTTAAAATTTTTGCACCATTCAAAGAGTCTTATCATCGTGCTTTGTTTGAAGTATTCTGTAAATGTCAATCTGAATCAATAACCTGACCCCAGCCCCCTTCGAATTGAGAAATTAAATGACATTAATGAGAAGATGCATTGACATCCCTGACAATAATGTCACATTAATAAATAAGATTAGCCCAGAAGCAAAAAAAAATCAACATAAATGTGAGTGTTAAAGTGCCAAATAAAACATGTCAGTCAGCCTATGAGGATGTGCTTGTGAGTTGATGTGGAGGTTTGGAGGACCTGGTGGACCATCAGACTTCCAGAAAAGAAGAACCAGTTGTCCTCCTGATCAGAGCAAAATACGTGTGCGTGTGTGTGTGTGTGTGTGGTGATTGGAGGGGGTTTCTTTCAGCAGATGTAATAGCTTCCTGAGTACTGGTGGTCACACACTGTCTCAGTCAACAGTGTTGCTGTGAGCACCAGCTGGCCAACCACAGACCGTGAGGCAGCCAGGTGGGGGAGCGGGACAGGGTACGAGATCACACATACATCATCTCACATCCTTACCATTCTGTGACAGATGCACATTCAGATTAGAGATAAAAGAAATGTTTTGTACATATTACAGGAAAAATATGAAGTAACTACAAATAAACAGAAGCAACATGAATATGTACAGAACAAAGCCCTGAACAGTATCACACAAAAGACTGCTTTTCTTCTTTTATTTTAATGCACTCATTCATTAGTAAGTGTTTTGTCTAAATGCTTATCATAAGATTTCAGCCTCATGATCTCTGCTAATGATTGTGTAGTGTTGAATGTGACTCTGCAGCATTTGTGGTATAGATATGATTAATACTGAGAATTATGTCTGGCACATCTCCCTATAGCAAGGCAAAGGGGGAAAAACAGCTCATTTAAAACTGCAATAAAAATTAAAACACTACTACATTTACTATCAAAACCACTACTAATAGTTTAGATATCAGTTAATCTTTAAATCCATTTTCCCCATTAAAAATTTCAAAATTTATGTTAATATATTTCTGACCTAGTTGTGTGGCCAGTTGTGTGGCCAAATTACATAACACACACACACACACACACACACACATATTGTAAGAAACTGCATTGAATTTTTTAAAATCTGATTTAAACATTGTCTCTTTTTTTTATTTTATATTACGTATATTAATGAGTAAAAAGTAACATAGACATGTAAACCACCACCAACTACAACGGGGAACTGAGAAACAATAAGCAAACATACAGTAAGTGTGTGACACAGGTAGAAATGAATGAATATAGTAAATAATTACAGAACAACAAAGCCGCGGAGAGAGAGAGTGGGTGTGTGCATCTTTATGTAGAAGAGGGGTACCTGCATATCTATATAGCTATGCAGTCAATCAAACGGCAGCAGCACAATGCTTTGAGCCATAGGCACACTACACAAAAGCCCAGTAAATGTCCTCTCCAAACACCAGAAAGATAAGGGGCACGTTGGCCCAATATCCCAGAATAGCCTATTCCCCCAGTCCTCTGCACACGCCCTATGTGCAGTCTGCAGCTTACATACAGCATCTGACAGCTTGCATTGATTTGGGCTTGGCTGGCAATTCAGCTTTTTTTTACAACCATGTTGAGCGGAAATTGTCCCTCAGTGTGCACCACACCTCAGCTGATTTGGTCATAACAGTAGAAGACCATATTAGGCTGCAGCTCCTGAGACACCCAAAACTCACCCATCTGGCATCAGCAGCATCTAGGCCAGAGAGACCATACCAGATCCCCACCCAATCATTATGCTGGGAAAGCACCGCCCCAAAGCCTTGTGCCAGACCCTTTACACTGCACTGCCACTACCGTGTCCATGTAATAGGACACAGGTGCAGAAAATGTATCTCTCTAAGTAAGTTAGATAGTTTCCATTAGTCAAAAGTTAATGTGATTTCCTTGTTCCATCTTTTTCTAGCAGGATCAAGCCACCCCTTTTGAAGTGACAGGGAGCTTGATTGATAATTTGTTTTTAAATCTCAGAAAGGGGTCAGAAGGTGTGCATTGATTTTCAGTTGCACATTATAGATTTATACTTACCTGCTCTTTGTAGTGTGTAATCATTTCTATATTACCAATAGCTGCTCTAAGATAAGTGACAAACACTATTGCATGTGACTGTACCTGGTTAAAAAGAGTTATTTACTAATAGATTTAAATGTTAACAAAATTGATGTGATATAAGAGGACAAAAACACCATTGGAAGTGGAAGTCATGTGACTCATTGAGTGTCATTGATTATTTTTTACTAAAAAACCTCACTCACTCACTCACTCACTCCTCGTCTATACCGCTTTATGCAGTATACAGGGTCACGGGGGCCTGGAGGCTATGCCAGGAGACTTAGGGCACGAGGCGGAATACGCCCTACATGGTGTGCCAATCCTTGGCAGGGCACACATGCACTCACACTGTCATTCACACAGTCTAGGCAATTTGGGAACACCAATCAACCTAATCTGCATATCTTTGGACTGTAGGAGGAAACCGGAGTACCTGGAGGAAACCCAGCAAACATGGGGAGAACATTTAAACTAAATGCACACCAACCCGAAGCAGGAATGGAACCCAGAACCTGGAGGTGCAACAGTGCTAACCACTACACCACCATGCCGCCCAAAGTGTTTTATCTCATACATATTTCAATATAGACAAAACTTCCTTCTCTTCCTAATATTAAACATTCTAACTGCATTTAATATTTGAATTATTTTCCTGACCTAGTTTTAGTACACTACCGAATCTAATACCGTAGATAACAATGGAAATAAATATGCATTATGAATATTTAATGTTATATCTCGATTAGTAAGGAGAAAAACTTTATATTTTTTAAACATTCAGGTGAATAGTGTGTGTGTGTGTGTGTGTGTGTGTGTGTGTGTGATTGTGAATTAGAGGGCTGTGTAAGGACTGGCTTTAGAGATGTGAGGTGTCATATACAGTTGTGTATGATACCTGGTATGAAGTGGTGGTATGTCATGATCTTTTCACTCTGGGAGAGCACCACAGCTTTACTCGTGCCAAAACTCACAGCTCTCTTATTCCAAAAACTATTTTACATCCTGTGTGTTAACCAGTAGACCACACAGCCCCAAACACCCACTAATATGCACTGTTAGACATTATTTGACATTATCACTTTCTCTAAAAGCCTAACCATAAGAAGTCAATGAATATAAAAAACTGGCTAAGTAGTATGTTAGAACATGCCTGTGAAACCTGGTGGGAAAATAGTCTTTTGCCAAGTGCGGGATCCTTCAGTTGGATATTTCCAATGCTTAAAAAGTCTGTGGAAGAATTCAGAGCCTACCCATCTATCTATCTATCTATCTACCTACCTACCTACCTATCTATCTATATATCTATCTACCAACCTACCTACCTAATCCATCCATCCACCTGGGCCATAAATCTGAATTATCTGGGAAAAGGTTAAAACCTTTACTCACGAACTTGTCATGCACTCAGATGAGCAAGTGATGTAAAATCAACATCGGTACTTTTAGCATCAATAAAGAAGCATTATTTAAGGAGTTACACTGTATATACAATGTTCCAACTTCCCACTTCTGAGGTAAGTAGAATGGAGCATAAACTGCCACCTGACAAATGCTACTGGTCTCAGTTCGAAGGTGTGAGGTACAGCAAAGAAGTGTAGCGGGTGATAATACCCCACATGATGGTGTGAGCTAACAGAAAGAAGTGTCATGGAGTGTGATAATACCCCACAGAGTTCCACTGTTTTTTAAACCTTCACCAGCCATAAGCCTGTTCTCTGCCTGGATGCCTTTTCTAAGAAACAATAATACAGCTAGATGTACTAAGAACCCAGATGATCGTGTTTTCTTACTCTCCAGTGCCCCTATCATTCCTGCTACACTCCTGCAATGCAAATTACTTCATGCGTATTTAAATGAGTTGTCCTATCCATTGTTGAATGAGGTAGTGCTGAGAAGCTTCAATAAACCTTTGTTACGTTGTTCTTAACCAGTGAATGAATTACTTGTCTTTATAGTTTTCCAGTATTTCCACCACAAAAAGCAAAAAGGAGGGGATTGTAAAGTGGAAGTTGTCAGAAGACAAAAGCACACAATTACTGTTCCTGAAAACTTGACAAACAACCTAAAAGAAATCAGCAAGAATTTTGTGACTGAAATACAAAATGCCATTAAAGGATTTTGGTAGAATAGACCTTTGCATCAGGCTCAGCTATTCACACTCATATGATGCGCGATGCCCTCACGCTAGTCTCACACCCAATTATCTGAAATCAATTTGTTAAAGGGGTTCCTAGGAGAGATGGTGGTGGGCAAACATGCCCTCACAATTCACCAGTCTCATTCTGTTTGGTGCAAAAGTCTTCCATCTGACTCCCCCCCAGATTACTGTGCTTAAAGCAGTCCACTGGTGACCATAACTAAAGCGTCTCTGAATTCTGTGTAGGTCAGGGAATTAAAGCAACTTATTTCTTGTGCAAGAAGATTTATTGTAGAGCTGCATTTTTCTGATAACAAATACTATAATGCATGATATGTGAATTTAACTGCAATTCTCTATGTATCCACACAATGTCAACAATTCATATGTTTCTTAAATATTGTGAATGGCTCTATGTTTGGGCCAAAGTTTCAGGAAATTTATGTTCAATTTCCATCAAATATTTCTTTATAAATCCAAGCTTTTGCATGGGACACATGAGGTACACATGTTCCAAACCTATTTTTGAGTGTATGCACTGTTAATAAATGAGGACCCTGGTGTGAAAGCTTCTTGACCATCTGTTCCTGAGCTGAAATATGAAATGGCACAATGGCTGTGAAGGTTAGCTTTCACTGAAAATTAATCACACATGACTTGTCATACATTTATCATGCTCTCTTTCCTTCACACAGTTACCTCTAGAATTATACTGTAATATGAATAATATATTCAACATATGATGTTTAGAATGAAAAAATGGACTGCTGTATAATTTAGCTTTTTAATTAAATGGGTAATTATTATTTACCTGTCATGTATAATAAACTAGAGATCTTTTACCCCCCAAATCACATACAATTCACATAACATGAAAACCTATTCAATTCTGTTTCAAGAGTATTTATTATTTCATGGAAATCCAACTTTTCTTTAACAGGAGATGTCTTGACATAAGTAATTTAAAGCAATGTTTCATTCATGTACACTGTTGCTACCTAAGTTGAAGCCTACCATTTTACTGGGTGAGTCTGTTGGTGGGCAGCAGAAAAGTCACTCCCAATGTGCTGGCAACCTCATTCTGATGAATGCAAAAAGGCAGAGGAATTAGATATACTGTACAACATCTATAACACTAGGAAATAAAAATTGTTATGAAATTGCATTTTATGAAAATTACATCACACATTTATATTATTCTAAAGCATTACCTTTAGCTTAATTGGTTATATAGTTTATTTTTAAATAAATATTTATGTGTAGAATTGTTATATACTGTATGTCAGTGGGCATATTTTATAATGGAAGTGATATAAAACAAAACAAACAAAAAAAATTCAATTTAGGGAAAAATAAGATCACGTCAGCAAAATCATTTGAAAGCATGAATGTAAAGTAATGTAAACTTCAATAAGCAAACTAATAAAATGGAATATAATATAATATAATATATTATGATATAATATAAACAAAGTAAAAAAAATATTTTAAAACATCTCGTGTAAGACTCATGAAATAATTTATTTAAAAAATATCTACATCATTACATAGTTTAGATCTGTATTTAATAATAATAATAATAATAACAATTTAAAAAATCATGTATTATGCAATTTTAAGTATTATTATTTTTGCATTTTTAAAAAAAAAAAAAAAGGGAAAATCTAATATGTAAAAATAATTTGTGCATGAAAGGGTTAAATGCACTTCTGCACGTAAATGCACTTCTGTCCACTAGAGGGTGCTATCGACCTACACCATTTCAAACTGTCAACGTGGTGAAATACGTACAGTAATACTATTCATTTGAAGGTGTAATGTTATTATTACATCCCACACGAACTCCCTCCGTATTTTATTTTTTATATTTAATTTAAAAGATGGCATTAACACGAAGGCCATCAAGCCATGAATACAGATAGCAGCACATTATCACTTTTTCCTGATACTCACCCAGAATCCTTGAGTATCAGCCCATCCCATATGGAAATGTAACATATTGACATTTATGAATTTGAAATATGTGCCATATATGGAACATATATAATTTTTATTTTTCCTTTTTATAAATGGGATGCATACAGTATGTAGTATGTATATGTACAAACATTTGTATGTAATGTAGATGTGCAAGACTTAATAATTGCAAGTATGTGTGTGTGTTTGTGTGTGTGTGTGTGTGTGTGGGGGGGGGTATGCACCATATGCTTAACCACACTCAGAGTACGGGATGCCATCCAGCTCACGGCAGGTCTGGTTGTGTCTCCGCTCCAGGTCTCCTGGGACCATTACAGGCATCTCTGGCACTGCCTGAAAACATCAACAATAATGAATAACCTCTTCCTCTCCCTCTGGTCACAGGAGTTACAAATACTTACTGGCTAATCAGACATTCGATCATTGAATCCATCGGCAAAGAATGCTGGGTTTAATGCCACAAAGCACTGACCCTGGAGCACAATGAAAACATTTTAAATGGCCGGTGTACAGTACATTCTGAGTACTAGAGAGCTTTCACATTTAAAACAAGAAGATGTAATGTAAATACAGATGTAAATGTCAATACCAGGTTTGCCTTGCAGTCTGCCATTCTCCACATTCGTACATGTTTGCTGTAGTTCGAACCAGGGAGGATCCCACAGAAAACCTCCACCATTAATGCCAGGTCATAACCTTTATAACCTCCTACCACACATATTGTGACCACAAAAAGTTATATACTCTATATTAAATGCTCAAAAAAACTTTTTTCTCCAATTTATGTGACCCACCTAAAACAGTTTAAGTTAAAAGATGTGTAGACGGTATACAGTGCAAAGAATTTACACTAAAGGGAATACGGATTTAGGAAAATAGGAAAATCAACAGCAAAGTGGCGTGATTCAGCCACATGTGAAGTGCACTCACTGCTGCATCCACGAAGGAACTTATTTTCCAATATCAGCTCTTCCAAAAGTATGTTACACATTTCATATAAAATCAATTACTAGAAAGCTTTTGTTTATAACAGCTATAAAAAAAACATTGCCTCAACAATTTTAGGATCAGACCTTTGGGGGGGGGGGGGGGAAGTAAAAATAAATCCCGACAGATAAGTGTTTCTGTTTAAGCGCGCCGGCGCTATGTGTTTGTGTATGAGTGTGTGTGTGTGTGTGTGTGTGTGTGTGTGTGTGTGTGTTTGTGTATGTGTGTGAAGCTAAAGTAAGAGGAGAGGAGGAATCAGCCCCACACCCTCTCCCCTACTTCTCATCTTACACAGTAAACCTAGACCCAGCAGGGGAGACGATTACCCACAATTCCGCAGCGCAAGAGAGAGAAAAACTGTTGGCTCAGTTGTAATCACGTGATGCTCGGCATCGAAACAAGAAGCACATACATGATACCTGATACTTGGTACTCGTAAACCAAGACTTGCTCGTTTTTTAAGTAAAAATTTATTAAAAATCTTTTCTCGTCTTGCGGAACACTCCCAAACCGCGTTACACGCAATCCGAGGTTTCACTGTACCAGTTAGTAACATAGGCTTAAGCAGTATGATATCTAGATAAAGAAATGATTCAGAGTTTATAGAAATTATTATTAGCTGTATTTTAGGGATTGTGTGTAAAAAAAAAAAAAGTACAACTATTTTAAAAAAGAAAAAATCTGCCTTTGCTGAATGCCTAAATTGTTTGGTTTATCCGATAATCCATAATGAGTCTTAGTTTGAGTTATGTCTCTCTCTCTCTCTCTCTCTCTATCTCTCTCTCTCTTTCTTTCTCTGTGTCAGTAAATTGTAACAATTTTATGCAGCTTGTCTTGTTACTATCAAAGCAGAAAAGTATAAAGCCCTAAATCCAGAAATCTCCCCTTTTAGTCAGAACTCTTACATAGTGCTGAGAACTGAGACTCCATGAAAGTTAAATAAATGTCTCCTCACAGTAAGATTCACCATATGAAAGACCTTGCTTTACATTATTAGTGGTTGTAATGACAGGGGTGACTACAGGCTGCTGTAGGCATGTGATGCCAAATTGGGCATGAGAGAGACTCATGGAGCAGGAAGTGTTGGACCAGACAAAAACAGAGACCTGTCATCTCACTTCTACCCACAGGCACTAGGCCTCCTCCAGACAACACTGCCTGGGGGTCAGAACAAGGAAGGCCATTAGCATCACAACCCCAACCCTCTGGGATTGAGCAGCCACTACGTGCATGAAGCTCCACCTGAGAGGGTGAAAGCAACAAAGAGAAAAAGAGTGCATTCATTTTTTCTGATGTTTCCAGTTGTGCGCATGTGTGTTTGTGCCTACCTTTCCAATAGCAGCAGTCGAGGTTGCCATATCCAACACAAAACTGTCTTCATCCTTAGCAGGAGCTGCAATGCTAATAGGGTTTGTTTCCAAAGTGCACTTTACACAAAACAAAACACACACACAATTTATTTTATATACAGCATTGAGCCATAACATTACAATGCAAAACATTATGCCCAGTACTGGGTCATTCCCCAAAACTCCACAAGACCTCTCGGGAAGTGTGGTGTCTGGCACCAGGAAATTGCCAGCAGGTCCTTTGTGGGCATGGATGAGCCTTGGGTGCCCACGATCCTGTCAGCTGCTTATTGGTGTATTACTGATAATCAATGTTAATGTGTTATGGTTGATCGGTGAGTGCACATATACTATGTATGTACTATGTATGTATGTATTTATGTACTTTGTATGTATGTATAGATGTCTATGTATAGAAACTAAGTAATGTCTAAAATGATAGTTGTTGTATGTGATATTGTTTTATTTATTTTTCATCTAGGAACCTATTTAACTGTGAGCTAAATTCAGTGTAATTATTCATTATTTCTTTGATTAAAATCACTAAATTATTCAAATATCTGTCCCATGAATCAAATGTTTAAAACAAGATTCTAGTTACAGTATATGTTTGAGGTTATGTTAAATTCCTGGAACATAACTTGATGTTATAAATACTGTAAGAGCCATATTTCATTTTAGGATTCTGTTGTTGTGTTTACTTAAAGTTTATTAGTTAAGCATTCCTTTATGATAATCGTAAGTTTATCATAATCGTAAGTTGTTCTGTGACGTCATTCCATAATTGCGTAGTTGCATGAATATCACGCACGGTATAAGTTGTTAAGATACGGAAGTTTTTAAGATACGGAAGTTGTGGAGAACACAAGCTTTTGACCATAATAAGATACAGCAAATAAGTTGTTGTAACCTTAGTGGATTCCGTAATCTACACCATAATCAAAACGGTAATAAGATACAGCAAATAAGTTGTTGTAACCATAGTGGATTCATGCAAGAAAACTGTAAGAAGTGTTGCACGTTTGACGTTAAAAAATAAACGAAGAGACAAAGAACTTATGGACGTCCGAGTCGTGAGTAAACCAGTTCAGTAAGAAAGATACGCGTCAGAACTTGTGGAATAACATGCCCGTACAAATACTGTATACATAAAAACGACGGGTAAATCAATTATAAAAGTATTAATCTAATAATAATGCAGTTTTGTGACTTCCAATATTGTTTACAAGTATGCTGGCAGCATATTGTCATGTAGTTTGTGACAGGATTCTGTAAAGCTGCTTTGCGCAAATGACCATTGTTTAAAGCACTATACAAATAAAATTGAACTGAATTGAATTTTGCACAACATCTTAGCAGACTTTATTAGCTTGCTTAGCCTTAAAATTTTATCAGTATTTGATCTGTGATAAGGTGTATGTTAAAAGTAGAATTGGTATGTTGTCATAACGAAGCCCCATGTGTTGTGTGAACTTGTCATGTCAAGACTATGTTGTAATAAAAGAGTACCTACAGTACAGTAAAAATAGGGACGATTAAAAACTGTAAAGTGATTAATACTGACCTCTTTAGCTCGTGTTGGAACCACTAAAGGAGAGGAATTAGTGTAGCACATCCCCTGTGCACAGCAAGTAAGAAATGTCATTTAGTAATAATGTTACTAAATTATGAGATTCAGGTAACACTTACATGAATTTTCAGAATGGAGAAACATGTGATGCCATGGACTTCAACCATGGCATAGTTGTTGGTACCAGATGGACTGGCTAGAGTTTTTCAGAAACTACAGATCTACTGTGATCTGATGTACACCTATTTTTACACACAGCAATCAAAACGGAACAAATAGGTGTTCCTATTAAAGTGAACAGTATCTGATGGAAAATGTGATAGTAGTGGAAACACAACTTTGAAAGACTTTGATAACCATTAAATTGTCAATTGTCCTAAAACGTTTAACTCATCCAACACCAACATTGATGAATTATTCTAGAAAAGCCTAGCAGTATAAACAAACAAACAAACAAACAAACAAATAAATAACCTGGTCACTACAAACATGCGCAACCTCTTTGGCAAATCATATACTGTATATCCTTAAACAATATAAAATTTACTTTTACTATGCTTAAAACATTTTGAATACTTAAAAAAGAAATGAAATCTGTTTAAGATTTAAGGCAAATTTATGAGGATATAATTTTCTGTGTTTCATTAGTGTGCATGCCCACTAATGCAGTAAAGTAGTTTGTTGTCTGGTGCTATTCAAAAGTGTTAACATGAAGCACTAGTAAAACAATGCAATCACATTGTATTTATAGCTATAATATCATAATTGATGGATAAGCGTTAAAAGGGAAATGTTCTCAGAGTTAAGCCATGTTTTATCTAGACTGGATAAGTGTTCAATTTTGTGTTACTTGATCTCTACAAATTTTAGTTGAATATGGTTAATATACAGTATACAGTGGCCTAAATATGACTTACAGTTTAATAGTTCTCACAAACATGTTTCATCAGGAGCTTTCTTGAACAAAGCTTCTGTGAATTACCTGAAGTCTGTTATCAATATCTATAACCTAGTCTGGACACAATAGAATATTATGCAGGTTGAAGTGACCTGTCGTGTCAAGTCAGGTAGGCTATTAAAGATGCACAGGTTAGTTTTGTACTATGGCCAAAAGAGTGCAGTAGGTGAAATGTATCAAGTTCTCAATTTCAACAAAAATTAGTTGACAGATACCTTATCTTCCTAATCGTTCAACACAATTGAGAAAGTTGTAATGCTAAACTATTCTAAACATTGTTTTAAAGCACTTCAAGGAAAACTATTCAAGCTAGTTACTACAGTTGTAATAGATATTTTTTTATTGCTATGAACACACATTGTTGGTGAAATTATTTATAACCTGGTGACAAAATGGGGCTGAGCGTTTCCTCTTTTTTATTAAAATTTTTTAATTACATTTTATGTAAGTCAATGAATCCTCATTTAAGTATTCAGAAATAGGAATTTAACTTGGTATCAAAATAGATCATATTTGTCTAAAAAAATATGCATAACACAAATCACTCAGAATTCAACTTACAGTAATAGGCAGCCATACAACACCCACACAAACAATGCTGTCCACAGAAAAGTAACATACAGACAGACACCAACATTCACACACAGATTTAATCATGCACACCAATGTGTTTGTTTCTCCTATTTCATTCACACATACACAAGAAACATCACTGTAAAACTCACAATCATGTTCTTTTTCAGTGCTTGGAGGGAATAGTAGCCAGCAATGCCATAATGATTGGAGCCTAAACAAAGACAAATGGAAAAATAAAAATGAGACGATCGGATCGGATTTACAGCCAAGCACTTGTACTGTGTATCTACACTGTAAAAAATTTAATTCTGAATATGTTCTGAATTTGTTGGACTTCCCGTGAGCCACCACCCAGCCTATGCCCATTTCTTGTGCTTTCTTCAGCGCTAAATTCATAGAGTAGTTTCCCACAACTGGACCAACTAGGTTCATTCCATTCACAAGCGCTGTAGCCGCTGACTCCTTTTCCACCACTGGCCCGCCTTCCTTTGCACAGATTCCTGCCTGAGTCTCCTTTACATACAAATCTGCAAAACAATCCATTAGTAATAGATCGTATATAGTAATACCTAGAGTATAATTACATTTAGGTAGTTAGAGGTTAATATATAAAAATACAAGACCTATTTCCAGACTTTTGGTTTTTACGGATTTTAACCTTTAAATAGTCTTGTTCTAAATTGGTAAACTAAATTGACTATATTTAAAATATTTTCCATTTTTGTGACAACTTAGTTGTCTTACATTTATCATTTGAAATTTTGAAAGGACTTAGTGCTGTGAAACAGACCTAGGTAAATTGCTCTCTTAAATGTTTAGACTTTTTTAGTCTTATTAAATTCAAGAGAGAGAAAAAGAATGTAAATATTAACAAGAAGTAAATTGTTTTGCACATTTACAGCATTACACACAAAATGCATCAGGGGCTATTCTTTAATAAATACAGACATATTATAAATATAAATTGTTGATGAATTCATGTGGTATAAGAGGAACAAAATACTTCAGGACATGCAAAATAAACGAAAACTTCTCAACATTGTGTAATGACACACACATAAAGTATGACACATAATGATATTTAACAGAACGTGAAGTTCATACACACGCATGCGATTAAGTCCGTGGCTGTAGTGGCCACTCAAGTCGCCCTCCACTAGCACATCTGCTAGGCTGTTGGCATGGCTGGCTTTAGTACCCACAGCAAGCATGCACTGTTTTATAAACTCTTTAACCTCTGAAGGTTTCATCAGGCACCTGTAGGAATCACATGTAACATAAAACCTACTTACAGCAAGCCTCATTTATAGTCTTTTATGAATTAATTAATTGGTAAAATATACAGGCTCTTTTACATATAAAAAATGTTATTCATGAAAATGCCAAAATATTTTTTGTGTCATTAAATAAAAAATTTAAAAAACAACTGTGAGAATTTATAGAAAACATTCAACACTGCATACGATAAATTCAACACTGGATCAACTATGTCAAACTTCACATGACACCTTAAAACACATCCAGGCTGGTTCATTTAGTTTATAATATATTTTATGCACATTGTTGATTCTAATGGAACATCCTTTGTCACATCAGCAAATATTATCATTCATAACAGCATATTCATGGCACGATTATAAAAGCTGGTTGATCTACCTGCTATATTTGTTAACCATAGAACCAACATCAAGTCATTTTAATATTTTTTGTTTATTTTAGTAAAGCTAAATTTTGTGCTTTCAATATCCATTTAACAGTTTATTGTCTTTGTATAAGCACACAATTGGGGAACAACTTTTGAAACATAGTGACAGAGACATATCTAGTGAGAGCAGAGAGTGCAAGTTTTCAGTTTGCAAGTAAAAAGTTGTTCTGCATCTACATAACAGACCTCATATACCACCACATCAAGACTTCTCCAGGTGTGGTAGCTATTCCTACTAAAACACCAAACACCAAAAATGCATGTGAGATAGAGCTGGCATACAGTAGTTTACATAACACACATTCACATAGTGAGATAGATCATATAGAGTGTGATCTTGAGCTTGGCTATTGTTTCCCCTTAGTGTTTGACACACATTAGGAAGTAGACACATCAGAATAGAATATGTTTCAAGAGTATATTTATTTTTTTCCTTGACTGTTTGTGTACCATTCATGGTACAGAGGGTTATACAATCAACTATCCAGAATATTGTATTAAATATTTTTGATGCAGCCATGACATCAGAAATACCATGACAAGTTATAGCTTAATATTGAGAAACAAGACCTGTTATGTAAACTTTTGATGTTCAGCTTGACACAAGATCTTGCTATTTCCAGTCAACAGTCAATAAAGTGAACCTGTAAAGTGCCAATCATTTAGAAACTGTTTTGCAGAAACAACTTGCCATTTAGATTTAAAATATATGTTTTAACTATCAGATGTCTGGTCTTGATATAGCCTGGGTGAAAACTTTATTGAATAGTGTTGCGTTTATACCATTTTAAAGGAACACCTAAACCTCTCACTTTCATGGCCTATAAACTGATAAAACACAGTACTAGATTTGGTGGTAAATGTTGACATATGCCTGCAACATATCATCTATGTTCTTACAAGTTATTATGGGAACTGGGTGGGATCTGAAAATCACCCAACAAGTTTCATTTGATGAGTTGAACCATTTATCATTACCAGCATACATCCCCTATCCATTTAGTGGAGAAGATTATACCTTAAGGTTAAAACATCGCCGAGGTCTGCTCTGTAGTCATGAACCGTAGATGTTAATTTGAGATTGAGCATGTACAGGGACTGTGTGATCCACCCAAATGCTCTAAAGCACCAACAGTTCGGTGAAATGACGTGCTTACTAATCCACATTTGCAAAAGTATCCTAATCAGTGCACTTAATTAACATGTATGCCTACATACTTCATTGTTTATCACAATGTAAACTGCTTTTTTTCTTTTTTTAAATCTATTAAACCAGGCCTAGCATAGCAAGTGAAAAAAGAAACCTGTGTTAACTTTCAAGTTTTTTTCAGTACAGATACTCCTCAGCAGGATGAGAAATTAATTTCAATATGTTTTAAAACCTACCTGTTGAGGCTCATGATGCACACAGTGTTACCACGTGTCAGGTCTTTATCTTTATCACTGTAGTTCTGTTTTAATTCATTATAGTCAAAAGCCAACCGCAATAATGTAAATGTGCTGTTTTGATCGGCTGGAATCTTTTATATTGTGTCTTGTGATCATGAGCAGGTTAACCAAACACAGTGGGTCAGATTAATAAACTGAATGGAGGGTTGGGGCAAATGGAAAACACTCCCATCTCCATCTACGTAGTCAGACAGGTGCACTCATGCACTGTGCTTTGCGTTTCTGTATTATAATGTATACTATACTATACTAGTATTATAATGCACTGTAGAATAATGCCAGAGGTGGTACAACCTAGAGAGGAAAGCATGTTCTGTGTCTTGCCAAGCTTGCAACCTAACCACTGACATAAAAGCACATCTCTGAGTTAACTGTTACTCCTTTACAATTCATTCATGAGATGAACAGAGCATATTTACTGTAGGCCATGAAAAAAATATAATTCATAATTGTGTTGTAGGCATTTTACCTAATCTATGGCGTCAAGAAACTATGAAACCAGTGCAGTTTTTGTGTAGGCATACTGTATATTTTACACCCGTGAACAAATTGGATGCAATATAATTATCCTACACGTAATTTAAATTGTGCCTTGCTTCATGGTAAAAATACCAGCAACATTTTTTGGGATGTTTAGCATTTGACTTACACTACATACTATTTCAAATGCAGAATATTTTATGTTACTACTGTATATGTTTCTATTATTATTATATCATTATATCGCACACCTTATGGTATATGTCTTTTTCACTTTTTTTTTTACCATTGCTCTTGGAATCAAAGCACTCCAAATTAAAAATGAATTTAAAATACATACAAAAACACATGCAAAAAGCAGAAATCGAACTGATTGCTCCCCCACCATGTCTGTGGACTTCCAGTAAAGCAAACCTCTGTTTTGTGCCATTATTTTTTTCATGTGCTTTGTCCTTACGAGCAGTAGTGGTCAAAATACACAAAACGCCTAGAGCAATTGTACTTAAGTATGAAAAGTATGGGCTTATATTAGATCATTGTAGCTTTTTTTGTCACTGTCTACAACCCACACAAATACATTTTTATGCCACATAAACCATGCTTTATTATGGGAGTGGTGTTCTCAAGGTAAAGAGCGCTACTGGGTTTTCACCAAATTAGTTTTTTTTTATTATTATTATTTAAACAAAATGTTTTAAGAATTCTCTGCAGGATGTTTAAAGATTGGAATTTTATTTTTTTTGTTCACCTAAACCTGATTGATACATTTGCCTAATACAGAGTGGCTTCCCTTTATCTCATTAAACACATGAGCAGTATAAGTGGTTAATGGCCTGGTGGTAGGTTGAAGGTTATCGGGTTTGAACCTGTAATTTTCTCAGTAGTTCAGCATCTTACTACTCAAATATCTACTGAGCTCCTTCCAGACTTGTTATTGGCAGCTCCTGCGTCTTCATGATGTGTATTTACATGTGTTTCAAGATTAAAGATTCAAGATTCAAAGAACTTTATTAATCCCAGAGGGAAATTGCTCTCTAACAAACCTAGGCCTTCTAAGAAACAAATGTATTGTGGTCACATGACACTTAACTTGCATACAGGTCAGACAACCCCCTGCCACTCCTACTCCAATATTATAGAATACTGAAGGTAGATTCGTGGCGTACAATGAGTTCCAGGCTGTAACAAATTTCAAACATTACAAAAATACAAAAGTTTAAATATAATGAACTTATTTCATATTAACTCATGTTGAATGATGACAAATCATGTAAAGATCAGATTACAAAGAGAAAATTCATCCTTTTCTGAGACCAGCTTAGTAATAAAATATGTGTATTTCAGGATAAAAAAAGACTGGGTATGTGTGTTGTCTTCTCTTTAATCAGTCCTTCCACATCTGTCTCCACTCTTAGGGAGCAGAAATAGAGCGGGCAGTGAGCACTGGCAGGCAGGTCTGTCATTTAGATCATATAAATACCAGCAGAGCGAAGAGTGGTCAGCAGAGGAACCCAATGGGGCAGGGCAGCCACAGCACATACACACACACCACAGTATTATAGAGGAGACACCAACCTTGGAAAGAGACACCAAAGCACCATGTTCACCTCTTAGGAAAAACAAAACTGAAGATTTAACCGTACCTTTATTAAATAAGGGTGGAAAAAAACAACACTGTCCTAGTAATCTTTCTGTGGTGATGTTCTTTACCACTTATCATTATATTTTCCGTGATTACACTCACACACACACACACACACACACACACACACACAAACAACTCCACAAGAGGCTAGACTCTGTGGGGTCATTGCACTTGTTTGAGGTTCTCACTATAAATTATCATTAAGGTTCAACCAAAAGAGTGACAAGATAAAAGTTATTCCTGACATTAAATAGTTTATTCCAGTACTTTTTTAATAAAGAGTGATGAAAAAAGTATTGAACATTTCTTCTTTACGATTCAAGAATCTTAAAGCAAATTTTAGATTAATATTAATAACAATAATACAATAAGTCACTAGAAAGAAGATTAAAAATAAGTTGCTAGGACACAAAGGGTGATAAGTCCATGGGTAACTATTGTTCATTGGTGGATTTTGTTGTCGGTCTTTGTTGTGGTCGCCAGCTGTTTCCTTCGCTTTCTACCTGCTAAAAAGCTTCATGAAATTCTTGAAGCCGTCTTCTCCGAAGAAGTCAAAGCTTCCCTGCAAGCTGCCGAGGTGGACGAGGAGCAGCCCGAGAAGCCCGAGAAAAAGCAGAGGCACCAGCAGGTTCCAGCCGGACGCAAGGATGTTGTACCATTTAGCCTTGTCTGAGCACTCCTGAGCAGCACGCATGTCTCCCAGGGTCTTCTGGTCTCGTGCCTGTGGGTGGTGAGGAGCACACACACATACACACACACATGTAACACAAACAGGATTCATGCTATATTATGGTTCTCTGGTTTGCCCTTTGCAGAATAAAGCTTTGTCCAGACAGACTAAAAAGAGAAACAAAAACAACAGTGACATAGAGCTAGACAAGCAAGGAGAGAGAGAGAGAGAGAGAGAGAGAGAGAGACCCCAGTAGTGCCTGTAATCCTAAAGAATAGCTATACTACTAGCTACCCACTAATTACATTCCATTTATACACATGAATGTCTCTAATTTCAGAATAACAGAGGAAGTGTGCCAGGCTACTGCCTCCTTTCTCTTTCCGTCTCTCTCTCTCTCTCTCCCAAACCCATTCTATTCTTTCCTTGCTCTCAGTGCAAAATGTTCTTGCTCTGTCCTTAAATCAAAGCAACAACCCACGTCACTCACTTGAATCAACACCCAACCAAGGGATATGTAAAAAACATACACCACACAAATTCCCAGTTTTTAAATAATTAACTAAAGTTAATACAATAAAAGCAGTTATTATGATATTTGTCGTCTTACTTTACTTAAAAGGTCTACAGAAATTGAGACAGGATGGAATGCAAAATTGAAGATATTTCACCTTGATGGAGTAAATGAGGGCCATGAAGCCGAGGCAGCAGAAGTTGACGTACAGAGTGTTGCAGAGGGACCAGACCAAGTAGTCACTGACAGGTTTCTTTGGCGCAGAGCCCATGTTGACCACCGTTGAGCCGAGAGGCTTGCGTGAGGACTTACAGTTTGTGAGTGGGGTGCAGTCAGATGAATAGCTGTACGTAGCGTTGTCCATCTTGCTTTAGGTCTGAGAGGAACTGATGCTGCTGTAGCGCTAATTCCACTGAGACTCTGGAACCTGCGATGCTAACTTATATCCTCACCATGAAGGGGTGGTGACTTAGCGGGTACACATTTCTGTGTGTGTGTGAGAGAGAGAGAGATCTGTTATTATGTCTGATGGATGCTAGGAAGAAGCCATAACTTCCCTATCTACTGTGGCTACACAAATATACACAGCTGCATACCTCTATATTTTTTCTGTTATATTTATCAGTGGTACCTACCCTGCTGAAAAAAAATAACATTTAAATATAGATTTATAGGGGTATGTAAACTTATTGGTTTGTACTGTAACCTCACAACTCCAGGGTTGAGGGTTCGAATCTGGTCTATGTGCATGGAGTTTGCAAGTTCTCACCATGCTTGGAAAGTTTCTTTTGGGTGCTCTGGTTTCCTCCTGCAGTCCATAGGCATGCATTGTACAATGATTGATGCTTCCAAATATCCTGTTTTATATGATTGTGTGTGTGTGTGTGTGTGTGTGTGTGTGTGTGTGGCTACTGCCCTCTAGTGAACAAAGTGCACTTTTTCCACTTTTCATGATTATCAAATAAACGGCCAGGGCTGTTGAATCTTTTTATTTTTCAGGTGAACCACCAGAGATCCATTCATTCATTTTCTATACCGCTTATGCTATGTAGGAGGCATGGAGCCTATCCCAGGAGACTTCGGGTAAGAGGTGGGGTACATCCTACCCTATTACTCTATTACTTTGCATTTCTTTGGACCATGACAGGAAGCCAGAGTACCCAGAGAAAGCACATGCATACTCCACTCAAACCCTCAATCCTGGAAGTACAATTCCGCAGTTCTAACTCCTATGGCACTATGCTACCACTAGACCGATGCTGAGTGCAGCAGTGATACTTGGGTACTACTGGTACTAAAACATTAGCGCATTCTTGTATGGAAGCGTTAAGGAGAACTGGATCCTGAACCACCCTGAGGGCTCCTCTACAGGAAGGTTCTTGCTTTTCATGGTTTCAGTTCTAACATCAGCAATGTCAGCTGAGCCATATCTGACACTAATTCGCCACATACATTGAAAGAGACTTTTACAACTAGCTTTTATACTTGAATCAGAATTCACTAAATGTCTGCCAGTCAAGCATGACCTAATGGTATTGGCATTGCTGCCAAAACAGAATGTACATTATACATCTGGTCAACAGTTTCCTCTCAAACTGAGAATTAAAACTGAGGCACTGAGTACTGATGCTTGTCCCTAACGTCCAGAGAGCTTAGGCATTGTTGCACAAAAATGACATCTGCAATATAGTTTATTAGTTATTGGTGGCAGTGACTGGTTAAGAGGGGGGTATAGAGGTATAGTGGGGGCCTCATTCAGCATAACTATGGGATAAATAGATGACAGTTTTATAATCTTTGCAAGCTCTGCTCTATGATGGTAGTATGATAATGGAAAGCCACTTAAACACACTAGTTTATAGACAGGTCTGTGGTTATCACATAGTGGACATTGTGAGGAAAAACTCAAGAGACACCGCAGTGGTTTGGTTATGTAAAAAAAACAAAAACTCAATAAACACACTAAGCTCACTATCATTGGTTTGCTGTTCTTTCCTTTGAATGCTGGTGGTGAAGGTTGGCGTGTTGGGTTGAAGCCCTACTCAGCATCTTTGAATGTATTATGCAGCACACCGACATAAACTTAAGAACATTATTAAATATTCATACAGAAGAAAATCCTTTATACTGAGTGTTTCAACAGTACATCACAGATACTTTCATATGCAGTTTTTTAGATGTTCTGCAAATGAGGAGATAATGGCATAGAAACTAAGCAGAAAGTGCAACATGGCCGTTATTCAAAATTTTTGCATATTTTTGTAGACATTAAACAAATTGTTATTTTTATACATTTTAAATAAAAAAAATTTTGAAGGATGGTGTATTTTCTTTTACTGAGGACTGCAAGTCATTTAATTGTTATTTAATTTAGCTGTACCTGAAGATGTCATAGTGCCATCTTCAGGTACAACTAAAATCTTGCATCCTTTTAGATGGAGCAGGAAAATTCTAATAGCTGAATATGGAAAGTAAAACCACAAATAATACCAAATTAAGTCTCGTTATGCACTAAAATATCAAGTAGTCCAAAAATATAGTTCTCTAAAATTTCCACGATCTTGGAGAGAAACTAGTGCAGCTCTGGGTGGCAGGCAGTGTGTACACACACACGCACTATATATATATATATATACAGTGGAACCTCGGATTACAAGCATAATTCGTTCCGGAAGTGGGCTCGTATTCCAAAACACCCGTAAACCAAATTTAATTTTCCCATAAGAAATGATGGAAACTCAATTTATTCCTTATACAGCCCAAAAAAATTAATACATAAAAATAATTAATACAAAATATAAAGTAAAAATAAAACAAATTAACCTTTAAAAAAAGTAAAAATAAATCCCGACAGATAAGTGTTTCCGTTTGTGCACGCAGGCGCTGCTGTGTATATAATGTGCGTGCACACACATTAACGGAGAGACTGTTTTATCGGAAAATTAGCAAGGAACATCACTAATCACACTCGCGTGAGCGCTTAATAACGGAATCACTGCTATAAAGTAAAACAAACAAGCAAAAAAAAACAGTGAACTGCACTTTACCTTTGAAAAGAACCGCGACAGAGCGGACTTTCTGTGTAAGGCAGAGAGTCTGTGTGTCTATGTGTGTGCAAAGCCAAGAAGAGGAGGAGGGGGTGGGGGGGGGCTGTGCTGGGTGTTGGTGCTTGCAGAGTTTCTGTGTAAGGCCTTGTTCACACGGGCGTTAAAATCGAGCGTTTTTTTTCTGGCGTTCGTAGCGTCCGGTGAGCGCGGATGAAGCGCCGAGTGTTTTCTACACATAGGAGTCAATGAGAGTGTTCACACGGGCTTTGGTGACGTGCGTTTGTCCGGCTGCGCGTTTATACGGCGTCAAAAAAACGTTGCATGCAGCTTTTTCTTGGCGTTCAAATCCCAACAAACGCAAGGAAAACGCTTCTAGTGCGTTTTCTCCGCCTTCATTTCACGCTTCAGAGGACCGGATATATCCCATGATCCTACATGCTATACATAGGGAAATGCAGAAAAAAATCTAAAATAAAATGCTTAAAAAATTAAACTTGGACGGAAATTTTCGCATTTCTTCATAAACCACAAAAAACTTCCTTTAATCCGACGTTGTGCAGTCAGAGGGTTAACCCAGTAGCGTCGGCGATTTTTTTTTTTCTCCCTATGTCGCCGTATTATTTATTAATTTATTTAATATATTTAATAAAAATAATAATTTAATTAGAACTTTTAAAACAAGAAGATTCATGTCTAATATAGCAAAATGGTGCACATTAAAAGGAGGCACCTCAAATAAAACGACAAGGGCTTTGCAGTTCTCGACACTGCCTCCACAGGTTAACACACAAACTACAATTTGGGCTGCAAGCTGGCGTTAGACAGAGACAAACGAACGCCAGTGTAGAAGTCAATCGAGCGCCACTACAAAACGCAACATAAACATCTAGGACGTTCAGAGCAGAGTGGCGATTTCTTTAAGACTGCAAGGGAAGCTCAGCTTCCCCTATAATGTCACAAAATTAATGGTCAAATTATGT
>JAQMYJ010000012.1:26169231-26190046 GCA_030014305.1 Clarias laeviceps | reverse complement strand
AAGTGAAAATGAGCCGTGAAAGTGAGGCCGAAAATGAGCTTCCCCTATTTGACAGACCAGTAGCCGCCACTGGTTCAGAGCGCGTTCATTTATCCAAAAATTTAACGCCTGTGTGAACAAGGCCTAAGGCAGAAACTCTGCAAGCACTTAGAGTGCTTACAGCCCCCCTCCCTCCCCATGGAGGGGTGCTAATTAGATAATTACTAAAGACCATTAAAAAAAAAAAAAAGAAATGTTGGACTTCTGCAAAATATGAACATGTCCAGCATGTACAGGGCTGTATCACTACAATGACAATAAAGTCTCTTTATATTTATCTTTAATTAAATGCAAATTTTACTTTCATCTGATAATAGGATGTTGGCCCACTGAGCAACAGTCCAATCCTTTTTGTCCTTGGCCAAGATAAGGCACCTCTGATGTTATCTCTGGTTCGAGACTGACTTGACACAAGGAATGCAACAGTTGTAGCTCATGTCCTGGATACGTCTGTGCATGCACTGACTCCAGCTGCAGGCCACTCCTTGTGAATCTCCCCCAAATTCTTGAATGGGCTTTGTTTTACAATCTTCTCAAGGCTGCTGTTATCCCTGTTGCTTGTGCACCTTTTCCTACGACATTTCCTCCTTCCATACAACTTTCCATTAATGTGCTTGACTACAGCACTCTGTGAACATTTAAAGCAATTACTTTTTGAGTCTTACCCTCATGTGTATCAATGATTGTCTTCTGGTCAACTGTCAAGTCAGCAGTCTTCCCCATGATTGTGCAGGCTACTGAACCAGACTATTTAACAGGAAACTTTTTTTTAAGTTAATTAGCTGATTAGAGTGTGACATCATGAGTCTCCAATACTGAACTTTTTAATAATATTCCAATTTTATGAGATATTGAATTTTGTGTTTTTATTAGCTGTAAGTCATAAACATCAAAAATTAAATAAAAAAATCACTTGAAAAATATCAGTCTATGTATAATTCAATTTAATTCAATTTTATTTATATAGCGTTTTTAACAAGGGTCATTGTCTCAGTGCAGCTTTACAAAATGAAAAGAAAATGTATCAAAGTGTGTATGATGTAATGAATCTATATAATTAATAAATCTATTGGAGTGAGGTCATGACTGTCGGGGAGTACAGCATGTTGTAGTAGTAGTAATGTGGTAGTTCCTGTAATGTGCAAGACAGTTATCACAGACAGATGTGTATCTTACACAATTTGGTGTCCAGTTATCAGCCGATTTTCAATGATCAGGTGTTCCACTTGCTGAATGTTCACCACTGAGCCACCAAAGCCGGGATTATTCACGTCTTTCACATAAATACGTCGTTCCTTAAAAGAGTTGGACCATTCAAATGCTTTGCGGCTAAGATGTCAATGCCTTTAAAGATGCCTTCATTCACAAGAAATTTCTATCACATTTTTAATAATACGTTGAATACTGCATAAATTCATACATTCAAAAACTCAGGCCTGGAAGACTTTAAATTATATAATATTACCAACAACAAAAAAAAACTATCCCAATACATTTGTTTTCATCCAACTCTGAGCAATATTCTTCATGTCCTTCATGTAAGTGTTGTCACTCTCGTAAATGTTTCAGGGAGGCAGTGAAGGCACTTCTTTGTGCGTTTCATTAGGTTTGTGGTTTTGCCACATAACCATACTTTTGATATGTGTCACATTTTGCTTCGTTAGTGTTTACAAGGGTTAAATGGCTCAAAACAATGTTTGATTCCCTTTCTGCCATTGTGTGACTGACTAACGAGGCAGCCTCTGCTTTTCTCTCTGCCTCACTACTGCCTTTCTGTAAACTATAGAGAGCAGAGTTAGAAAAGTAAACAGCAGTTTTAAAATCACAACTTTCAAGTTATCAGAATTAAAAGATTAAAAGGATGCTGACCTGTACTTAATTTAGCATTAATTTTTCTAATTGCAAGCAGTTTTTTGTAAAATGGTGCAAAATGATCTGCCAACAGAAATAGATAGCCTACAGTATGTATATGTGATTGCACACTGTACATCTTACATATAACACATAGGAGACACAGTGCAATGTGAAGACTGTTCAAAAGTTACTAGTGCAATGCTATATATGTATATAGAAGCATATAAGTAAAGCATATACAGTATATCATGTTTTTTATTATTATTATTTTTTTTAAGAACTAATACGTAAAATGAAGTTAATTGCAGTGCAACCTTGATGTGCAATTTTATGTGTGAAAAAGTGACAACAGTGCAAATAGTGGTAATAACCGCTTCCCCATCACATTCGCTCACTGGACTCCATTATGAAATTTTATTATTATTATTTGTAGAAGTAATAGTAGAAAACCTTACAGTCAATTTAATAACCTTGAGTGTTTTTTGCAAAGGCGACTATGACAGGATATGGTGAAACCACAGTTATACCTTCCTTCCATGGTTTCACTTACAGTAAAACAAGTAAAACAAATGACCTGTTAGTCACTGAAAATTAATCTTTGTAGACTCATGATTTTCCACTAAACTTTTTTTAGGCAACTTCTTTTAAGGATACAGCAGAACCATGGCTAAGAGATCTTTTTCACATTTTACTGGTGTTATATAGTGAGTTACATACTTTATATCTAATTTACTATAAAGCTCGCATCTGAGGATGCTTGGGACCAACATGTAAATGCCAGATTTATTATTTTAAAATTGCTAAAACCATATGTTTAACAAATTTGCAGACAAAAAAATGGATTGTACTTTTGCTTTGTGCTAAGTTTTGTATTTATTTATTTATTTATTTATTATAAGTCAGATGAGACATAGTTTTAGTGTCCTCTGCGACCTGAATGAGCTGAACCAACAACTCCATTGTTCACCATCACAAAGAACGCTATGATGAGGATGACTTGGATAATGATAAGCGCAAGCGTACACACATTGATAAAAAACGCCTTGGAACCATACAACCTAGCTCCAGTGGTGTCCCCCAACAGCTTACAGTCTCTGGACTGAAACACACACACACACACACGCACACACACACACACATACACACACACACACACACACACACACACACACACACACACACACACACACACACACAAACACACACACACACACACACACACACACACAGACACACACACACACACACACACACACACACACACACACACACACACACACACACACACACACAGGAACATTGAAAAAATTAAAACATTACACAATCAAACTGCAAACTGCATTATATTGAGCTTGTAGTTGTGTTTAATTTAACCTTATCTAAATATTTATAATGCTGTGCCAGATGTGGTGTAGATGCTCTTGGTTTCCAATAGAGAAAGACCCTGACTTAATTCTTTTTCGAAAATGCATTCTTTATAGAGTAAACATTTCAGTAAAAATTTGCACATAAACATAAACACACTCACACACACACATATATATATATATATATATATATATATATATATACACAAACTTTATGTCATGTTCACTTCTAAATCCCTGTCCTGTCCATTTCGACTTACCTTGATGGAGTAATGAAAGGCGAGCAGACCCAGACAGCACGGGTTTCCATGACAAATGTTGGCAACTGACCACACTATGTAATCAGGTGGATGCTCAGGCATGGACACCACCACTGCCCCTGCTACTCTGCCATCATCAGGCTGGGCGTTCAGTGGAATCATAGTGCTCTGCATCTCGCTAAGTGTCAGACCTCACTGCACTGCATGTGAACCATCAGGCTTCAGATTCAACTGTTTAAGTTTGAGGTTAGGGGCAAGTCCTCATTTACATATTCTAACCACAGTGTGTCAATAGAGCAGAATTTTTATATTTTTTTTAGCAAAGATATATGCGCACATCTTATCCATTCAAAGAATTAGATAGGGAGTACTAACACAGTCTTGTATAGAAAATCATGATTTATTCAGTTTACAGAACACATCACACACACAAAGAGAGAGAGAGAGAGAGATTGGCCATATTAAAACTCTTAAATCCGGTTCTGAGTGTGAGTTTCTTACTCTGAAATCTGGAGTCAAGGGCTAATAACACTGATCCATATAAATTAAGATAAATTCAATCCTAATAATTATTGAGGCATTTGTCATTTGTGTAAACAGTAATCTGGGTAAGATCGTGCACAACATATTTGCAAGATTGCTTGACTTCTAAACTTCCTTACCAAGCACAACATCCTGAATAGAAGATTGGATTTTTTGGAACATCCTGAATAGAAGATTGGATTTTTACCACACAACTGATCACTGACACAGCATTACTGAAGAATTTGTTGTTGAAAATAATTGTAAAATATTCTGCTCAAAAAAATAAAGGGAACACTTAGTCCCAGTTTGACTTGAACGCATCATATGTGTATGCATCATATGTGTATGCAGTCAAACCAGCACTAAGTGTACCCTTTATGTTTTTGAGCAGTATATTGTTTTATTGTCATAAAATGTTCAATAAAAAGTGGTGTGATGGACTATCACCCTATCAAGGATGTACCCTGCCCAGTTAAACTGTCATAAAATGTTGACAGTTTAACTGGGCATTGTCATAAAATGTTCAATAAAAAGTGGTGTGATGGACTGGCACCCTATCCAGGGTGTACCCTGCCCAGTTAAACACACACAGTTAAACCTTGATGTTAACTATACGAGTGACCCGCACTGAGACTGAGCATGCGACACAATTATCCATAATCCCACAGCGCGAAAGAGAGAAGAACCAATGGCTCAGTTTTTTTTGCTCAGAAATTTTTGCTCAGAAATCTTTGCTCATCTTGCAAAACACTCTCAGACCAAGTTGTGTCTAATATGACTTTATTTTTGACTGCACAGTTAATTGAGTTGTATATTTATCAGAGAAAGAGAAAGAAAAATAGCATAAAACCCTTAGGGTTCATACCATAACCAAAATTTTCAAACAGTTGTACAGTGTTGTTAACTCACTATTCATAAAAATACAGCTGATAAATAACTTTGTGAATTAATTTGTTTCTTTACCCAGATATCAACGTGCTAAAACCTGTTACGAACTAGTAATATATTGGTATTAGTCAAAATATATATAAAGTACATTAAAACGAAATAATGTGAATAATAAAATAATTACTATGAATAGCAATATATTAATAGCAAGATAGTATATGTTACATTAGGGGCTAAGCTGATTTTACTGTATCGGCCCTGGTGTACAGTTCTCACTTTATGCCTTAATTCATGAGATTAATTTTATCACTCCCACTTTGACATGAATGCCTTTGTACATCAACTTATGCCACAAAACATGTTTTAAAACATCAGTGGCTATTAATGGATGCTAATGTTAGTTTTTAGTTTGTTCTTTCAGAACATCTATCTGTGTCTCAACTGAGCTATGAACATTATGCTTAGGCAAAAAGACTTGACATGATGTCTCAGGAACAATGAATAGCCAACAATGATTTTTGTTAGTGATGAGCAGCATTTTGTAGGCTCACTTACACTGTGTAGTAGTGAGTTTGTACATTTGTCCACTTGGGGCATCAGCAGGATTGTGGGCTTCAATTTCAGCCTTAGGTCTGTGTGCATGGAGTTTAAATGTTCTCCCAGTCCTTGGTGGGTTTCCTCTGGGTACTCCGGTTTCCTCCCACAGTCCGAAGATATGCAGAGTAGGCTAATTGCCATTTCCAAAATTGCTTGTAGTGTGTGAGCGGGTGTGCTGGTGCCCAGAATTCCCTGGGATGGGCTCCAGGCTTCCCAGGACCCTGTACAGGATTATTGGTATATTAGTGAGTGAGAGGGCCTACGTATGAACGAGTTCCCATTCCAAGAGCTCATTCTTAAGTCCAATTAGTTTGTAGGTCCAATAAACATTGTCTAGGTACTAGGATACTCGGCTATACACAGCTTATTAATTTAATTTAATTCAATTCAATTTTATTTATATAGCGCTTTTAACAATGGTCATTGTCTCAAAGCAGCTTCACAAAAATGAAAGAAATTTCTTAAAAAAGAAAATTTATGCAAGTGCTGTACACAAAGCGCTGTATGTGTGAGAAAAATGTGTCTAGATAATAATGAGATGAATGAATGACTGATGAATGAAATGTCTCTGATGAGCAAGCCAAGGGTGACGGCGACAGTGGCAAGGAATAACTCCTGCCTGAGATGGCATATTACAGTACTGTATTCTAATAGGTTTATATAACTTTTCATACAAATAATTTACTGTAGAATAGCAAACACCAAAAAATTAAGAAAACACTTTAATCTTACAGTACCTTACAGTGCTGATGGTTGAATGATTCATGTTAAAAGAACAAGCAATGTCTGCCATCTTTTTACCTCCCTCCATTCTCTCACTTATTTTCACTTTGCCTCCATCTATGCACATAATGTACGCCGGATATGTGACCTAACCTTTCATTCCGGACATGTTTATGTTTGTATCTTCGAAAGTTCTTAACTCGCATGTTCGTATTTAGGAGACTTACTGTATAGTCTGAGTGTCAATTAATAATCTGTATTGAGCTTTTGATTGTATTATTTATGACCACAACTATACCAACCTGCCATAACAAACACCACCACCAGGTAAACTGAACAACACTGATCAACAACTATACACCGACAAACCAAGGCCTATGCTGTAGGGACCAAAGGCTTGCCTGTCTGGACCATTCCCACAGAAAAAGTAATGCAGCACTAATTGCTAGAAAAAGCCAATGCTGGCCATGATAGAAAAGCACCAGAACACCCAATGCAAAGGGCCCAGCAGGCAAAGACCATGAACATGTGACTTTAGTCTTGCCCATGATGGCATCTTTCTGAGGATCACATGCAGATATTAGCAATGGTATAGTGACTCTTCTATAACTCATATGTGCATCAATGATGTGACCTTGTTGTCCCGAATACTGTATTTGTACTCCTTAGGATTTAAAAGTTGGGAGAGCAGAGGAACGTTTACCTCCTTTTTAAAAAAGCAGTTTTTTTTTTTAACAATCTAAAATTACAATGAGCTTGCATGTTATTTTTGGGTTGATCTATTCTAGAAGATTAAATATTGACCCATTATTTCAGTTTTTAAGTGCTTTTGGGCCACCATGCTTCCAGGACTGCGAACAATCTGATTATTACCTAATTTTATTACACTTAACATTATACCTTTTATTTCCTCTTAATTTAAAGATAATTGTTACAAGCAAGCCTGGGCTTTGTGAAAAATCAAGCACCCTAAACATTTCATCATTTTATTTGAATAAAAATTGAATAGGTTTGCAAAGAGCGTCTGTCATAACAATGATACAAAAGCAACACAAAAAAATATTAGCTACTGTATACTAAAGTATTCCACTTAATTATAGTACTGTTATAACTACTACATTAACTAGGACAGTGATAATTACTAATGTGACAATGCATTAATTTATTAAAGACTTAAACTGGATCACATGTATAAGGGGAAGCTTAATTGTTGCTCCTGTGCCTACATAGTTTAAGTTTCCACCTACATTTCAAAAAACAAATTGTTAGTAGGGGGATTGGTTACAACAATGACTGCATGAATGTATTTAGATGTATCACACATGGACATGGCAAAAAAGTTTCAGATGTGACAAATTATTGGACTGCATCACACAAAGAAACAGTGGAATTATAGGAATTGAGTTTAGAAATCTCAAACACATTATTAAAACCTGGATGGATCATTACCTTTGTAGAAGAAATTTGGTCAAACAAATTCATGATGGGGGACAAAAAAAAAAAAAAAAAAGGAGAGTAGAAGTCATAGCCATGTTTAATAGTAAAAGCAAGCGTATTTCCAACAGGGACAAGAGCTCACAGGATTGAGACATCAGCTGTGAGGACATAACTTACATAACACAATTTTCATGTGTGCCATAATTGAAGCTGAATGCAAACCAAATCAGATGAATTTGCAACATTTCATAGGGCAGGCAGTGTAGTACAGGTCTAACCTGTAGTTAAAAAACGGATTCATGTGGTTAAACCTTTTTCTTCTGGCATAACAGATACGGACATACATGCATCAGTGCTGTCAGCATATTGGCCATTTAACTATGCTGGAATGGTACTGTCCTTGTTATGTCTCCTATTTGTCTTGCTTAGAAATACTATCTGAACTGATGGAATAGAGCTGCACCACTGATAATGACAAAAAAATGAAGCCAAGATGATGTACCTCACCGGAAGGAGAGGTAATAAAAATAATAATAATAATAATAATAATGAAGCCAAGATGATGGTCATTAAAACAACAGGAAAGCTACAAGCTACTTAGAGCACATAATGCTATAAATAAAATGCTTCAGTACTGTTGAAATTATTATAGTGGCTCATGCTGCTAGAGGATTTGTTTAAATGGCCCCTAGATGTGAACACCTACATGAGTGTGCGAATGGTACCTGCAATGGAATGGTGTACCTTTTAGTCCTGCCTCTGCAACTGAGTAAAAAATGACTCAAGATTGGCAGAAGTTTTTAAACGTTTTAAGCAAACAAGCCCAAAGAGATATTACGAGCATTCTGCAACAGCAAACCTTAAGCTCTCTTTTTTTTTTTTATTCCACATTTAGAATATAGGAATACCACATTTGCACATTTTATTAAAATAGTAACATACATGTGCCTGTAATAAAAAAAAAAAAAAGATTAAAAACATTGTCTTACTGAATTATAAAAACGTTAGGCAGATATATGCAAAGTAAAAAAAAAAAATAATTTTTCAAAATGCCACTTTGACCAAAAGAAAGCTGGACATGTATTGGTGTCTTCAGGTAATCAGACGGAAGATAAAAAGTCTACTTCCTGTTGGCTGTGGCAGTTCCAATAACACAGTCATTCACCTGCAACAGTACAAAAGGGGTCAAACAGTGTAAATGTAAAAAAAAAAAAAAAAAAAAAGAAATGATCAAGTATTTATCACAATAATATTCCATAAGCTATGGAAAGAGAAATACTAACCTTGCTGGCGAAACGCAGTGAGTTTAGTGATTCACCAAAACTGTCCTCTTCAGGTGAAATGTTGACAAACATCAAACTAAACATAAAAACACAAATCTGATTAAACTTCAGTAAACTTGTATGTAGCCTATATCCATCACAGGTAAACAAACAGGATATCTGTACAGATAATATTCCAATGATTCTTATTTCCTGAATTACTGCAATATCAGCTTCAGAGCCTTACGTATTAGCCTTACTTACGTATTACTTATTACATATTAAACACAGTTTCTTAATTTGCATTTACTGTCCAATTTCAATCCTGGAACAAACCACATAGATGGTAAAGAATGGAAAGACGATTTGTTAGACATATAGAAAATAATACACATTCTGATACAGATGAGGAGCCCAGCCATGAGACTAGCCTGGATTTAATCTCGAAAAGAGATAAGAATTTATAATAAATAATAATAATAATAATCAAATTCATATGAGCAATTTTTTAATGTTAATTTCAGACCCAAACGATTTCATTTTCACGGGAGCGATTTTGGTGTGAGTTTTCACTCAACCGTAATACATCAAAACATTAATACTCAAGAGATAAGAAAATACAACTAATGGGGGAGCTACGACTCCAGCACTGCTCTCCGACAGAGCGTCTCTGTCAGCAACCTGGAATCTTTTTCTTTTTCTGTGACTTTAACAAGGAACCTCCATAACACCACTTGCTTTTGCCTCCTTTTGAGAATTTCATGGGAAAATGATGTAGCAATGCGGGAAATTAATCTGTTTAATGACAACGCAACATAATTTTTAACCTTTTTGTTCACGGGGGCCATTGTTGCAGTACATTTACTGAAGAACAGTCACACATCAAATAAAAAAAATGCTGTACTCGCACATGTGATCACAATGCTTTGGTAAACAATACACGTGCACACGGATGTTGACTATATGAGTAACGCATGCACACTGAGACTGAGCATGGGAGACGATTACCCATTACATTATGATTACATATTACTCATATTTCAAGATCTTGCTTGTTTATGAAGTTAAAATGTGTTAAAAAAAAAATTCCCATCTTGCAGACCAAGTTATTTGCAATCCAAGGTTTTACTGTAATCATATGCTCCTTGCACAGAAGAGTTAATCTCTGGGTTATCAAAGGATGAAAAAGAGATGGTAAAAAGAAAGGCAAAAAGAATAAGTAATCCTCCCCAGATAAGTTTAAACCAAACAGGTTTCATTCCAGGAATACAGATATAAGTTATTATCTGCAGGCCACTACAGGTGATGGAACATACTGTGATGAACAGCACTAATGAGCCTAGAAAGAGGAACAAGACATGGCTGTCCACTGAGCCCATTACTGCTTGCAATATTCATTGATACACTAAACCAGAGTATCACCCAAGATTACAGTATTGCAGGAATAAAAATGCAGTGAGGAACAAACATTCTAAAAAAACAAGAAAGTTTTATTAGTACGCCAGAGCCATGATCGCACTGCATGCATGTCTGAAATGCTGGCCTCCAAGGAACTCAGGTGGTCCTCATGGCTCCAGCATATGCAGAAAACTTTCTACCTTGAGCAGTATTTGACAGAAATTTTTTTTATTCATATATTGTTTAAACTAATTGGAATAACTACTTGTCGCAGATATTTAATTTGCTGGGATTGTGCCATTCTAAAACTTCTACCGATTATTAATGATTAAGCACTTTATTATTATGTTCACCTATTGGCTAGGAAAAATGTGCCAAATGTTTAACCGTAAAAACAAATCACAAGTTATTTAATAATTTGCAAGTCCCTATATCCATTTGTTAAATACTACACACTATGGGCATCACTGATCAATATTGTAGTGTTTAAAAACATGTACAGTACACGCAACGGCTCATTTTGATTTAATGTAAAGTACAAAAACATTTGACTGATCTTGTTCATAGATTATTATTGCTATTATCATCACATAGATCCAAGGTGGGAATCAAAGCCTTGACGCTAGAGGTGTGTGGTCGCCGTGCTAACAATTACGACACATCTAAATCAAAAATATAAAACCTCAGCCTTCATTTTTCTGCATCTTCGCAACATGCACCACCTTTATCATGATCTACATTGCAAATCCTTAGAAAACAGTAAACTCATCCAACGACACACAATACTTTTAAACTTCCCATTTAAGACAGGTGCATCTTCAACTTACGTTTTGCTGTTGCCACCCAGGCACGCCTGAAGAAGGTACGTAAGCTTGGAGTTGCGATATGGAACAAAGTTCTCCTAAACAGCACAGTGGATGAAAAAGTCAACCATATACTACAACAATTGGTAGATTTACAAAATCTAATCAGCTCAAAAGTATACTAGTTTTTTTTTTTTTAAACATACCTTGTTGGCTAAAGCCGTGATGACAAGTCCCAAATTGGTGAGCGAAGAGTTAATGGAAGTCATTTCCTTAAACCTTTCTCCTTGAGACTGGCTTTTCTGGATCCGCTCACTACCAGCCAAGTCCACCAAACAAAGTGAAGCTAGGAAAAATAAAAGATGAAAGAAAAAAAAAAAAACAAATGGTGAAAATATAGTAATGATAAAAGGTACACGGGGGGACTGGAGGAGGACAGTTGTATAATTTGGAAGTATCTGTGGGCGTGACTGGAAATAGCATAAATCAAGTATTTTTATGGTAAGCACAATTTATAAACAACCAGTTGAATGTACAAGTTTTGTTTATACATTTGTTACAAAATAAACATGAACCAGGCATGTATTCATATTGCAAAAATAAACTATTATGAAATAGTCTGGGTCGGCCAACAAAACGGCTAACATGGGTTTAACTATGGCATATATTATTCTAAAGCATTTCTCCTTTAACCAGGCTCATGAGGATTTTCAAGGAAACACAGTGGCTTAGTGGTTAGGGGAGGGGCAGCTCATGCAGCTAAGGCTCCGAGTTGTTGGTTTGAGAATCTGAGGATCCGGCTTTGTTGCTCGCGTTAGCCATAAACAGGACACCACAGACAGATCGGAGGCAATTCAGAACGACTTAGAAGCAATTACTAAGGGGACCAAGTGTTGCTTAAATTGACAAAGTCATCATACGTGTTTTCTTGCTGAAAGTGCTTCTGTGACTTGTTTTCAGGTAAAGAGCCCCCGTAAAAAATCGACACCACTGACCCGTGCTGGTGATGGACAGTTAGAGTAATTTATGATCACCTGTGACGTGGAGCGATACATATAGTTTAACGTCCTAGTTCTTTTATGCTCTGCATCACCACTTATGAAATGCCCTTCTTCCAATCTGTTTATTACTCTGTTTTATGTTTCAGTTCTGACAGTAGTGTTATGAAACACTGTACAAAAGAGTTGATTCAAAATTATGTAACGTTTCAAAATCAAGTTGAGTAGTAATCTATTTACCGCAATTCCCTTTGAAATCAGTTACATTACTTTTAAATTAGAAATAAAGTAACACAATATACTGTAGTTTGGTCATTATATATGGGTAAAACGACTTTTGATAAAGCGTTTAAATTATTTCATTAAATCCCTCTCAAGGGACAAAATACATTTTTTTTTTTAAAATCAAGAAGAATTCCGCATTCACCTTTGCAATATTTACAGTACTTACATTTGCACTTGGTTCCCCTGCCAGGATTTTCTCCTTCAATGTCAAGCTGGAAAATGGAATGGGAACGAGATGAATGATCGTTCATGTTTGTTCGGGCAGTGGACCTGTTCTGGTTTGCCAAGATGATTAACTTGCAAACCTGAAATAAAAATAAATACAAAAATTTAAGAAATGCGTCATGTACAAGAGCTAGGCAACATAATATCGAAGTTAGACAGTAAACGTTTTTCTTTAGAACAATTAACAGAAAATATCTTGTTTAATCTAGAACCGGTGACTCTGCTCCTGATTTTACAGCCATCTGCAAGTACGAGTTTTAATCACTAAAATCATTAAGATGATGCAAGAGCATTTATCACTTCCATATTTTTTCTTATTCTATAAAGCCGCTTTGTGAAAATAACCATTCTTAGAAGCGCTATATAAATAAAACAGAATTGTGAATTTATAACTGATGAACCCTAAACAGTTTGGATTAGAGCATGACAACCGTGATGAATGAATGCAAACACATTTATCAAATATATAGTCAAATTTGGACCAAATCCAAAAGTAGTTTAGACACGATTTGCAAATAAACAAATACGCGTCACATTAAGGGAGGTCAGATGTGTGTTGGATAGCAATCAACCTATGTAGTTGCCATATAAGAACCACCCACTCCCACAACATACAGATGCATTTAAATATATTGCATTAAATACCTCTTCCTCAGTGGTGACTTTCTGATATCTTAGATTGGTCACTGTGATAGTGTTATTTGCGCTCTTTTTTATTTCGTGGTCTGGCCTCTTGTTTGGATTACCCGAATACAGCAAGTCCCGTAGGGTTTCATTATAAATTTCCACGAAGCTGGCTGTAAATGTGTACTGCGGGAGGAAAAAAGCAACAAATTTAAAAATTATCATATTGACTTCATCTTACACGAGAATTTCTGTACACAGGCATCATTTTGGGCACATTTTTTGATAGACACATCAAGATGGAAGGAATTGCGGAAGTAGGAAACAAGGATTACGTACTCAATACATTATTCATCATTCACCACAATAATTCACTCTAAAAAGTTGAACTATTTACCTCCCAGCCTTGCTCACGAAGCGCGTTCGAAGTCTTAAAAATCTGCTCCACTGCTCGTGGAATGACTCCTCTCATGTCGTCCATATCACCACCTTCCATGGTGAAAGTCTTGCCACTTCCGGTCTGTCCATATGCAAAGCAGCAGACGTTGTAGCCATCCAGAGCTGACTGCACCAGGAGAGAGATCTCCTCAAATACCTCACTCTGGCAGCTGCGTGCCCCAAAAACGCGATCAAAGCTGAAGATGTAATTCTTTTGAGTTTCTGCAGTACGTCCCACATGCGACTGAGGAAGCAAGAATGAAAGAGTAAAACACACAGCCACACTAGGTTTCTCTAGACCACAGGACACCAAATCCTGGCCCTGGAATGCCCTTAATCCAATACTTTTTAATAAGTTAATTAACAGTTGTTGTGAAGATGAAGCTAGCGTGTTACCTCTTCTGTTTTTGCAAGTATTATAGCCTTGTTGTCCTGATTAGGCAGTTGAATATGTGGCACAGTGACATCCTTGTCGGACAAGAGAGGACGTACCCTGCAGAAAACTCTGATGTTACCCTGAGATGGGGGGGGGTGGGGGGTGAAAGGAAGAAAGAACTTGTGAGTGTCCACTTAAATTCACTGTAGTCAGATTGCCAAGGACACTAAACAGATGCAGATAAAGAGGGTTCATGCACAATGAATTCATTATCTTGTCAACAAAGTAAAATTATGTAAGTGGTAATGCAATCTTATATTATAATCCTCCATTAAAACAAAGGAAACCAAGAAAAACAAAGTAAACCATTATAATGTTGTCAAACGTATGTGGACTCCCACAATTCATTTACATTTAGGCATTTGGCAGAAGTTTCCATCATTGGACAGATCCTTACACTGGGTTACTAGGTTACTAACTAAGTGCCACAGATGGGAAGGGGATTTTATTTATTTAATGATTGATTGATTGATTGACTGACTGAAAGGGGTAGCCAAAATACTGAAAAACCAAATATGTCTTGAGTCGACGAACTAGGTGCCAGAACAAAAAAAAGAGTAAAAGTATCTCAGTGCTGAGGGGAGAGCAACCTGCCAAAAGCCACATTCAAAACTAGTCAGTCAAATCAGAAACACTTTCAGAAAGAACACTTCAGATGATGTTATCTCCTTAATAACTTCTAAGTCATGCTTCCAAGTCGTTCCAAATCGCCCCTGACCTGTCTGTATTCTTTTATTTCTACAAAGTTAACTCTCCCCTAACACAAGGCCCAAATCGCTCTCAAACCCCTTATTTCAGGCACTACATGGTGTGTGGGGAACAAGGGATTGTATACCCTGGAGCACTAGGTTTCCATTTCCATTTATCACATTCATTCTTGGGTGATACTGCTTAAATAATCAAACACCGTCTTTATCCCTTTGTGCTTATTCATAAACAAGGATGTTAAAGACCGCATCCAATATTGAACTGGCTAAACTGCAAGTGCGCCCTCTTGTGGTGTTTAGGTTAAGACGTTCAGACCATTTCCAAATTACCCCAAGCAAGGGGTACAGCATTTACCCACATGAACAATGTGACCTTGCAGACATCCACAAAGAAGTTTTTCCTACCAGTAGCTACGACTAGAAATAGAAAAAGGTTAACAAATGACCTGTTAAAGTCAATATTATGATATTCTGCAATGCCTTCAATTGTATTCTAGGATATCCCTGAACTCTACATTTATACCAGCTCATTGAGCTCACCTTGAGCTCTTGGATCGTGTTATGGAGCTTCCTGCGCTCCATCTCTCCATAATGGACCTCATCTTTCAGCTTGGCCACCATTTCCTCAGAGTTTTTCAACTGATCCTGACAAACTTGAAGATTCTCCTGACAAACCTGCAGATTTCCCTGACAAACCTGCAGATTTCCTTGACACTGCACCAGAGCAGCAGTCTGAATAGACAACTGGCTCTGAAATAGAAATGGAAAAGGGTAAACGTGGTAAAATTTAAACATTACAATATCAGCACATAAGATGTACAAGTTTCATCTGAATCACAAAGCTGAGCTTATGAACAGATCTATGCAGACATGCCTGTATATTGCAGAGTTGAGAACTCAGGTCATCGCCTCTCTTCATCAAAACCACATTTTCTTCCTTTACTTTGTTCACTTCTTTCTTAATTTCATCTTTTTCTTTAACGGTGCTCTCCAGCTCCTCTTGTAGGGTCACTTGCTTCTCTTGAAGGGTCCTACAAAAAAAAGTGTAAAACGAAAGCTGATCATACAACTCAAAGCACTGTATTACAATTCAAATAGTTAGTGCTCCAGTTTACCCAATACGATGTTTTAACTGCCTGATCTCCTCTTGGGCTGCTGTTTTGTTTTTCTGTATTTCTGCGTTTGAGGTTTTGAGGTCCTCATTTTCTTGGTTGTAAGACTTCAGACGGCTCTGGTAACTGTGGACCTTATTTTCCAGATCAGAAACTTTGCCCTTCAAGTCCCATCCTGGTCTCTTGGATGCTCCTGCACAGACACATGTTGAAACGAAGAATTCAGATGCCACAGGAATAGCAAACGCTGGGCCTTCAAGTCTCTCAGAGACAGAAGGGTTTGGCAAGATGGGTTACATATACAGGTTATAATACCAAAGTTACAAGGAAACTACTTTATCTTCCTACCTTTAGCAATTGGTGCATGTACAGGTAGCTTTTTTGCATCCCCTAAAAATAAAATGAAATGAGCAGACAAACTGCAGATTATTAACAAACTAATATACATCATATATTACTCAATAATACAACAAGTAGGAAATATTTTTGGAGCTGTGCAGTCTTGAATTTTTATCACATCAAAACACCAGTTTTATGGAATTCACCTTTAATAATCCTGCTTGTTATGAATTATTGTTATAAATTAAATCAGGTCAAATACGCTAATAAATATCAGAATACAGCAACTTCCCTGACTCTACTTAGCCAGATCCCATTTCAAAACCCATACGTGCAAGAATAAATCCGTACCTCTAGCGGGGGCTCCTGCTACAGTCACTGCTCTTGCTGGAGGAACTGCTTTACCTATAAAACAAATCAACACAACAAATCATGCTCTACCTCTTTAAAAATAAATAAAGTAAGTACAGTAGTCCAATAATAAACAAATGCTTCTAAGAAGTACTTCAAGTGATCATGAAACATTTTGAAGATGATCTCATGCAAGTGTCAACACATTGGATATTGTACAACACCAACAACAACAACAATAATAATAATAATAATAGCACACTTCCATCACTTACTGGTTGCTCTGACTGGCCCAGTGCGTTTAGGAGGGACCACGCTGGCAGCAGGTTTGAACCTTTGGACACCTGTCTCGACTTTGCGTATCTTTTTCTGGATATAATATAAAATGAGGACAGAAGTTATAACAAAGACTAATAAATGGACTGATTACATAAACAGTCTGAGTAATACTTTTATTCACTTATTTATTTTTACATCACACACCCGTGCTGGCTGTTGAAGCTCTCCATCAGGTTGTTGGTGCTCTCCATCATTGATGCTGGAGAGAGGCCTCTTCGATATGACCGGTAAACGGGACATGGCACTCTGCCATAGGAACAACAACGGACAGTTAATAGATGCTTAAGATAGCAGACTTTTTGAAGGCAGGTTGTCAACATGACAAGAAACTACACATTTCTTAAGCTGTAAAAACTATAGATATCTAAAATCAAGAGAAAAATCTTTCATTGCCTTCAAAAAAGACAATGCTGACTATAACAGAAAGGATTCAGATCACACAGCACATCACAGGATGATGCATACAAGGTTTAGGAGGCAAACATGTCTGATCCATGACAATCCCTAGGCAATATTGGGCCTAATGCTTTGAATTCTTAAATATTATGGCTGATGGTGTCTACATGGAGGTGGTCAGAAGTATTGAGACAAGAGAAATTCAATGTGTTAAGGACATTCTCAATTTTTAAAAATAATGACAATCAAGATAATAATTTGCTATATTACATTACATTACTGTCTGTACTTTGTATAAAGTCCTTTATTCTTAAAAACCTGTTAGATCTGGCTGGGCATAGTGTCAAAATGACATCAATACTCTTGTGTCAACCATTTATTCCATGTCTGTTTGATTACTTCCTGAAGATTATGGACAGAAGGCGGTCTCTTGAATGCTACTGCCTTCATCACTATTGTCCAACAGTTTTCCATCAGGTTTAGGTCTGGAGATGACCCAGGTCATGGCTACAGAAGCTCAATACCATTGTCACATAACCATCTCTTCAGTTAATCTGTACAACTCTTCTGCCAGATGGAGGCTAGAACTAAAATAGTGCAATCACAAGCTTTGTAAACAGGAAGAACTAAACAAAACGCATGTTGTCTGAGTACTTTTGAACACACATGATACTTCAGTGCCTCAAAACAAGCAGTGCCTAAACACTCCACACGATGAACCTCAAAAACAAAGCCATATTTTTTTTTCTCCACTCCTTGATGTTTGAAGCTTTCGACCTTTAATTGTTGAACTTTATGCATTACACTGGGGTCTAAGAACTAGTTTAGAAGCTAACGACATGAACCAAACAAGCGCAATGTGATTTATTTATCATTTAAGGATTTTTTATTTTCCATACTGTACTATGTTTACCACTTCAACAGGGCTTTTTTTTTTTTAAAGACTAATGATGTCTCTGCGCCTGACCTAATACTAACAAATAAACATAATTAGACATTTATTACATTTATTGTGATTATTTTAGGTAAATTATAACCTTATGCCAGAATGCATATTTAACGAGATCCTACCAAGAGCCGTTAGTGTTAAAAAAAAAATGCAGCGCAGAATCACAATACATTTCCCCGTCTATTTTAGGTTGATGTTATATACAAACTCCTGTCTCCATTCCCTCTTACTCTTCTGATTAACTCTTATAACACACAGATTGTACAAGAGGAATAAAACGAATTACCTGCGACGCGAACCGGGAACGGGGCACCGAACTGCGCGCGTGAAGTGTTTTCAAACTCGTTTGAATTCAAACTTTCTTCTTGATGTTTTATTTCCGGTTGGCAAACAACATAATAGCATGAGCGCCCCCTCTTGGACCGGACCGCATATCAGAACTACTCAAATATTATTATTAGGAATTTCCCAGTTATTATTCCCCTTCCTTCTGCCACATTGTATTACACAGCTCAAGTCAAATAGCATTATATGATTCACTTAGGTCGTTTATCATAAGCATTACATAACATAATTAATTATTGCCTGTTGAAGACATAAAGATAAAGAGACTTTGTCATTTTAGTGATACAACAAAATTAGTTTGGTAGCTCTCAGAGACCAGCAGCAATAAGAAACGTAAAAATAAACAAAACATCGTTTTTTGTGAAGCTGTGTATGTGCCTACCAAAACCTTTTGCACAGATGACAACAACAAGCTATTGATTACAGCCAGATTAAAACAACTTCATCAGGCAAAGGAAGAGAGTATATGAAGGCCAGGAACTCAGTGAAAAAGGAAATCTGAGTAGCAAAAGGAAGCTACACTTTAAAAAAAAAAAATTCAATTTAATTTTATTTATATATCACTTAATAATGGTCATTGTCTCAAAGCAGCTTCACAAATTTAAAAGAAAATTATGGAAATGTGTATGAGTGAGAAAAATGTGTATAAATCATAATAATCAGATTGTCCCTGATGAGCAAGCCAGGGCGACGGCGACAGAGGCAAGGAAAAACTTTGAGAGGAACCAGACTCAACAGGGAACCCATGCTCATTTGGGTGATATCAGATAGCAGGAATTGTTTTGCAGACATACTGTGTGTTAGGAAGCTGGAAGTTCAATATAACTGAAGATGTCTAAGTTAACATGGAGTCCAGTTCGGCATCAGGATGGCACAAAGATAAGTCAGACAGGTGCAGAAGGCAGAGGGGGTCTGGATATCTTCACACCTCTTACCCACACTAGCACACTGACCCATCACACCTGCAACACCTCTTGCAACCCCCCTATCAACCCCCAATACTCAAGCTGCACTCATATGCATATAGTATGTGAAGAGGATGTGGGGCAGCTCTTCTAGAGACAGAAGACCAGGAAAGCACTTGACCTGGATGGTGTCTTCCCCTCTAGTTTCAAATCATGTGATGACCAACAGGCTCCAATTTTGACCCATATATGCTAAGTAGATCCCTGGAGTTGTGTGAAGTTCCCTCCTGCTTCAAACATCATCATCCTGGTCCCCAAGAAACTTTCTTTCACAGGACAAAATGACTATAGGTTCATCACTCTGGCATCTGTGATCATAAAACTATTGGAATGGTCCTGGCCCACCTAAAAAAACAGCAAAGAATAGCTATTTGTACCTCCTGTAGGTTGCCTTTCAGTGAAACAGTTCAGTGGATGATGTAGTCAACATGGAACTGCACTAGATCCTGCAATACTTTGAGCAGCTTGAAACATATGAATAAAACTTTCTTGAATGAGTCTTGTCAATGTTACAGTAAATGCGATAGTCCCAGATCTGCTCTCCTCCAAACTCCCACAGCTTACTGTTCCCTCTGTAATCTGCCAGTGGATCATCAGCTTTCTGCAGGCAGGAAACATTTACATTTAGGCATTTGGCAGACGGTCTTATCCAGAACGACTTACAAAACATGCTTTGGAGTTTCCGTCATTTGATAGATACTTACACTGGATTACTAGTTTACTAAATAAGTGCCAAGTGCCATCGGTCAAAAAAATTTATCTGCTATAAAATCAACATGCTTTTTACAAACTTGTTAAACCCTACCTCCCACTCACAAATAATAACTATATTGCACAGTTACACATCACCTAATCTCCATATGAGACACGTTTTTTTGCACTACACACACATTTTATAATGCATACTGTGTATTATACAAACAGGCATAGAGAACTTCTTATCATATGTGATGCCTGTTCCTTTTATTTACATTAGCATGCACACCCACATTATTCCATCATCTACCTGCTGGACCAGGCTTATTTCCATTTAGACATTATTGGGAACACGGTGAGGGTCATGTTTTTCGACTTCCCTAGTGCTTTTAACACGATCAGACCATCACTGCTGAAGAATAAGCTCACGGAAATGCAGGTGGACGACTCACTGGTA
>JAQMYJ010000012.1:26096610-26147949 GCA_030014305.1 Clarias laeviceps | reverse complement strand
TATATATATTTTTTTTTTTTTATATGAATGTTTATAATATTAATATTATCCGTGTTTCAGTTGGACAGTAATTTGCAAACGGTCCCTAACTCGCGCAGTAGGCGAGGTGCTTTCGCCGGACTCTCCGCTATAAATCTGGAGGCCGGAGCTCGAATATCCAACGTCAAACCAACTTCACCGCAGTGTGAGATTTTAGGTACTCTGTGAGAGGATTCTCATGAATACAGCCCCAGATCCATTAATGATATGTTGGATAAATATGCAACAGACTTGCAAACAACAATCTGTGATCCACTCCTACTTTGTTTGTGCCCAATATGTTGTCCCAGAAATGGTCTCTGTGTTCATTAAAATAAATAAAAAAACAAGTTGAAAACTGGGTGCTATGTTATAGAATATTGCTGCTGATATCTACAAGGAAGCCACTTTCTGAATATAATTTTGTAAAGAAAAAAATATGATAAAAACCCTTAAATTTGCATTTGGAGAATATAAGCATCCACACAGACACGCAGTGTATTTCAGTAATAAATGATTGCAATGATTACAGACCCAGATTTTACAGTTAAATAATATTTATTTTTATCATTAAATACACAACATTTGATGGTTTGATCTCGGAGAATCTTTTATTACTAATTTTACAGCTACAGTATATATGTTTCACAGGGTATTTTGTGCTCATTAAATGGGCATTACCAACACATTTTTCTTCTGACAGATAATGTCACTTGCAATACAGTATATATATATTAATAACGAAATCACATAAGCCAGGGTTTTACTAGTATCTAGAGTATCTTCCACTGTAGCTGTTGTAAGAGTAACTGGAAGCTGCAGAAGCAGTCACCGCCACTGATATCACTATAGAAAGTACGATGGATATGGCGACAAGCACAAGTGCAATGATATTGAAACGGCGTGCCTTGGAGCCATAAGATTGCGCTCCAGTCATGTCTCCCACCATCTTCCGGTCTCTGGACTGAAACACACACAAGCATAAAAACATTACAATTCATAAGTGAAAATGAAGCACCAGTTAAGATCAGGATGCTCTTTGTTGTGCTCAAATGTTTGTACTGTTTATTATACAAAAGTGTGTTCTCAGGGGCTGATTGACTAAGCCTTTGATTATCCATTATATGAATATTAGGTACATTTCTGACTTGCAAAATCAGTACTTCTCCAGTGTATACAGTACTGTGTAAAGATCTTAGGCGCCCTGTGTTTTTTTTGTACATATTTATACAGTTTTATTTTATTACTTCATTATTACATTTTTATCTTATAGGAGTGTGGCTGGTTCTGCAGGATGTTCAGTAAAACTAAGCAGAGGGACGTCACACTGCTCTACAGTAGTTATTTACATGTGCCTAAGACTTTTGCACAGTGCTGTGTTTAAGAGCAAATATTTAAACAATGAAAAGGAAGAAAAAGAAAGAAGACTTTTAATGACATTTTAAGATAAATAAAAAAATTATGGATAAATAATACATAATAATAATAATAATAATAATAATAAATAAGAAGCAAACAGTATGTAGTTACTCCATGGCCTCACAACAATGGAAACTGTCACACAGCATCTTTACAGAAATCTAGTTGTATTTCTCCAGATTTATCCACAATACACAGGCCAGAGATGTCTAAGCCAAATATAAATGTCATTTAAAAATGACGATGTAAATGATATTACTATATTATATTATCTCAATATATCCATTTTATTTAAGACTCACCTTCATAGAGAAAATCAAGGCGACCAGGCCCAGACAGCACGGATTGCCATAGATGAAGGTGGCGATAGACCACACTGTATAATCACGTGGATGCTCCGGCATGGACACCACGACTGTCCCTGCTCCTCTGCCATCTCCCAGAGGAACGTTTAGTGGCACCATAGGGCTCTGCATCCTGCTCAGTGTCAGACCTCACTGCGCTGTTTATGAAACTTCAGGCTTCAGGTTTGTCCATTTATAGTTGAAGTTAGGGGGCAAGTCATTTACAGTCTGTTACCAAAAGTTTAAAGTGCAAAACCACTATGGTTTTCGGGCTGTATGATCTACTTTTGATGGCCTAGTTAATGACACGTACCAAGTTTATTTAAACAAATAAGTTAATAATTTAGAATGAAGTGAACCTTAAATAATCTCTTCTCCTCTTCAACCAGAGAACTATTTCATGCAGTGTATTTACTCAGTGCAACTTTTAACATGAAAGTGAAAGATAAAATACCAACATGTGATAAGAAATATTTCCCATTGTATATTGATATTTTTAGCATAATTATCCCTTTTTTTTCTTTCTAATTTCTTATATTCTTCTGTATTGCTACTGATCTCTGCGAGCTACCAAACTAATTTTGTTGTATTATTACAATGTTGATAAAAGTTTTTTTTTCCTATTTAAGTACAATGTTTTATCCTTCCCCCCCCATAGTATTCAACTTTTAATACAAGTAATATTTATATAAATAATAATGCAAATAATGTGTATATAAAAGGGTCATTGAATTAGATTTCAAAACTTCAAACATTATCACAAGCAGCAAATTATGATTTATTGAATTAAGTTACAGAACACACACAGAGAGCATAACTTCCAGAGTTTATAACATTAGCAAGACTCTTATCTAAACAATTAACCTATTTAGCATTAAAATTAGCGCTGCACTGTTTGATTTAAAAAAAACACACAAAGTGATTATTTTGACACTTTGATTGATTGTATTCAAAATATTTTGTCCTAATTCTCAAATGATTTTTTGCCAATGTTTATTAATCACCTTAAAAATAACATAAATAAACAAATTAAATTATTGACAAACTCTTCATGCCTTTCTGATGATGTATACTGTACATTACCTCTAACAAATTAAATCATTGCACATGTCCATATTGTGGTTTACATCAAATACATGGTTTACATTTTTAAGTAATGAAAAGATCGACTTCATAAAGCACAGTCATTAAAGCACATTGGAGTGCAATGTCACATCTTTATTATCATTTCACTTTAAACTGTAAATTGTTTTTATAGTTTATGAAAAAGCTAAAAACCTTTCTTTAATATTTAATTAGGGTAAATGTTGATACAATTTAAAAGTCAGAATTAGTCATACTTAAACTTAGTGTCCGTTGTACTTGATTGTAACACTATTATACTGTAAAGATTAACATTGTAATATTACACCACACACACACCTAGGGTGCGTCCAGTTAATTCTACTGCTAACAATGAAAATATCAATGAAAACTTATTAGTGGATGGTTACTTACACATTTATTGTTCATTTAAAAAAGTGTTTTAATGATTATAACCTGCGAGAGCATGTTAGGTGGCATCGCTATGACAAGTGACAAACAACAAAACCACAGCAACCACTTCAGCTCTGACAAACATCTGAGGAAATAAAAGACCAATCAATCAATTAAATAAAATCTTAAGTCTTAAATGCTGATCAAATGAAGATGCTAATATTATTTTAGTTATTTTGCAGTTATGACATTTGCCACCAAGGCACTGAAGTTCATTTTTGATGGAAATGAGGATTGTTGAACATAGAATGTAATAAAAAAGAAAAAGAAATTCTCGACATCCAACACTTTAACTAGAAACAATGATACCCTAGCTTGATGGTTTATCTTACTAACCTGGAAATAAACTGGGAGAAAAATTCACATTACAACATTTTTATTGTAATACAAAGTGCAGAAAAAAAATAGTGGAAAATGAAAGGATCTGTTTAATCACATTTTTACGGGAAAAGTAACTTGAAGTATGATGTGAAATGTGACTTACTCTATGGTTACGTGTACTGAGAATACAAAATATTTATCATTGCTTACACATAGCTGTCCTGCACAGTAAAGAAATTATGATGACCGGTCTGTAAGGCATTTTTCCTAGTCTTTTTCCTCAGCATTAATAACGTTCAGATGTCTTTTGAGGCAGAATAAGTACCATCTAAAATGATCTTATTCACTTACACTGGTTGTCCACATAAAGTCTTAAACCTAAAATTATATGAAAATGAAGAAGTGCTCTTATGTGTGTACTGCTGTTTTAAATGTAATGAGAGTGTATCACATCACATCTTGGAAGACACAGCAGATGAACCTCCCTGCGTATACACGTGCACAGAGTTCTGGAAAGAAAGAAAAAAGTTAAACACCAGTGTTTTCATCTGTAGACACACGTGCAACTAGTCATTGATGCATGTTGCGAGAATGATGCTTTACCTTTTTGCCCTCTGCATTATACTTATCGAGCAGCGCCTGAACTCGAGAGCCGTAATCCTGGTGCACTTCCATCAGACGCTGAACCTGTGAAAATGAAGGAGAGACAGTGCTTGAAATTGTTCTGAAAAATCATAGATAAGTGCAACGAGACATCAGACTGTACCATGCGCTTCTGAATGAAGAGCTGAGCTCCTTTTAGATGTCCAGCCATGTTCTGGCACAGGCGCTCGCGCTCGGCATCATTCAGCACCTTGGTGAAAAAAGTGCGAACCTACAGGAGCACAAAGACACTTTAACAGGCAGAGAAGGGGGCAGACTACACCAATAGAGTGGGTCCCTCTAGATCGCTTGTGTGCATGACACATCCATACCTGTGTCACATTATCCTCATCCGAGCTGTTGTAGCGTGCGACATCAGGAGAGACTCTAAACTTGGACTCCATAAAGCGTGTCTGACAATCTGGAGCACTGAAGCTGTTGGGGAAGTAGTTGGGCGCTCCGCCTATTTAACAAAATCTCACATTATCAGGTCGGTGAAATAGAGTTTGGACATCTGTCCTTGCATGAGTAAAATGTGCCCTTATGCCCGAGCGTGTAATACTGCAGTGTGTATGAGGATGTCTCACCCTGGTTGTCATTCATACACATGGGTCCATCTCTCTGATAGTTGGCCACGCGGGCACGATAAGGGCAATTAACAGGCAGCTGGAGGTAGTTGGCTCCAAGCCGATGGCGGTGGGTGTCAGGGTAAGAGAAGAGACGGCCCTGTGCGGAACATCATGTAATCAGACTACTGACACAACCAAAACACAACTGACACAACCAAGTAAAGGGACCAATTTCAAAGACAGAGACTTGTTTTAGTGCCCATATTTTCCATTTCACTCTTTCGTGCATAGTGTCCCCACATATGAACAGTCAGTTTAACATTCTGCTCAAGGTTTTGGTGAAGCACATTTAGAGTCAATATATCTTATTGAAAAAAAAAAAAAAAAAAAAAAACAGGTGTGATGAACTTTGTGGTTGATGAACCTGATTTAGCTGTCTATACCACCCACAAAAAAAAAATTCCACTAGATGTTGTTGTGCCTTTAAATAGTATGCCTCTTTACTTGCTTTTTAAATCATACTACGAGAAATAATGTGGAATGAATAAATGAATAAAAAGATTTTTATTATAGCACCTCAATACAAAATTACAATTTTTATGGTATTTTGTAAGATTTTTATTTTTAATATTCATGAATTTTTACGACTTTTACCATGACACAACATCTTAACCATTTGGAAGAGGACATTATTGAGAACTGTATTTATTTTTTACAAATTCGCAAAAGAGAATTTTAAAAAAATTGCAAAAAAACAATGACAAAAAACAAAACATACGTGTGTTTTTTTAATCTTTGTGAAATATCCAGGCTCTTTATTTATTTATTTTTTTAAATGAGATTCTCAATCTTTACTAACTTTATAAGGTTACTAACTTACTTTCTAATGTACTCCACTGATCACATTTTGGATTGATTTTAACTTGTGGGGTTTGGGGAAAGAATTTGAAATGATTTTTTAAATCTTGGTGTTTCATGTCACAGTTAACAACTCTGCGAAAACAACTCTGTATATTCAAAAATTAAATAATTAAACAAAACCATGCAGAGAAAAACAGACAGTACAGGCATTTCATGTTTTCCCCCATAGTGCCACACAATGTATTGGGCTATTACATTTACATGGGGCATTTTAGAACGGATTTTAGATAAATGAATTCAGATAATCTTAAATAACTTCATGCATTATAACCATCACAATATTGCCAATCATAACTAGTGTACAAGTACATCTTAGCAGAATGGAAAAGAAGTGATGAATATGATACATCTGGTGTCTCAGCCATCATCAGTGTGTGTTTGTGCAGCTTTCCACAGTTCAGATTCTTTTACCTTAGAATCAAATACTACGTGCTTGGCTTATAAAACTATGAAAAATTATAAAACTAAAAAAAAATATGAAAATTGTGGTTTATTATACACTTGTGCACAACCTCTGAATAGCATGACTGCTCTTGTTCTTCCCACAAAGCAATGGCACTTTAGCTGCGGTTATCACTGTGTGTCAAAATGAAACTTCCAGACCTGCAAACTGTGGTGTTCCATAACAGGTCTGATTATATTTGTAAGAGCGTCCGACTTTGTAATTAATTTGGCAATACATATAACCTTTTTCCAGGAGTAATAAAAGACCAGGCTCCTATCTACCTTAATATAGAAAGGTTTATAAAACATAAATCCAAGATGACTATGTTTGAAACCAAGATTTGATTCTGAAAGTAAAGACAAACGCTAACAATTTATTGTTCTTGGGTCCAATAATACTCACAAAAACATATTCAAATCACTGCCTCTACAAGGGGCGTTCAAGTCAAAACGGGATTTCTGATCGCACATTATAACAGAACACAGAGTAAAAACTCCCTAAATTCTATACATAATCCTCTGCTACACTAATACACTTATGCCAGCATTTCAATAGTGCTTAAAGCTTTCTCAGCAAGCTGAAGCCATGACCGGACTGCTTCATGTCTGAAATGTTCCCAGGAACCTCTCTAACAGACCAAACATTCTTGGAGCTGCAAATACAGCGTTCCACTCACTGAATGTTTTAAAGGATGACTGTAGTGGGCTTCAGGAAAGATCATCACTCTGTGGAGTACGGGCTTCTTTAAAAAGGCTAAGAGTTGCATCACCTTACCGTGCTTGAAGGCTTGTAAATGTAAATCGAGTTTATGCCTTCAGTCCCGGTTTGACATGAACACCTTGTATTGTATATGGCATAATAACATATAAATCTTTACCAACAAACTTGTTTTAAACCTGTTTAACAGTAACAGTCATCTAATAACCGAGTAATTTACATAACTACATATTATAACAGCTTTTACACCCTCTACAACATGATATATAATATCACCTAAAGAAATAGAAGAGAGACTGAGTGTGTGAGACTGTACCTGCAGCATCTTGTCTGGACTTGGCTCGATACCTGGTGGCATGTTACTGGGATCAAATGCCAATTGTTCCACCTCAGCAAAATAGTTTACAGGGTTTTTATTCAACACAAAGCGTCCAACTGGAATCAGGGGGTAGTCTTTATGGGACCAAACCTGAGAGACAAAAAATGAGTACAAGAAAAGCCCTTCAAACAAGCAATAGTTATTAATACACTAGTTAAAGTCTTAAACATGGTTACTGAGGGAGGTTAGGGCACCTTGGTCAGATCAAATGGGTTCCAGGGGTACTTCTCCGCCTGCTCAAAGGTCATGACCTGAATGTAGAAGGTCCAGGAGGGGAAGTTGCCAGTGGCAATGGCGTTGTACAGGTCACGGAGGGCATAGTCAGGATCACTGGAGGCTAAGCGGTCTGCCTCCTCTACAGGCAGATTCTTGATGCCTTGATCAGTCTGACAGGAAGAGACAATGTCTCACACACACATAAAAACAAAGACATGGACATACAACATACAACAAGTGCAAAAGCAAGTACACACCTTGTAGTGGAACTTGCAGTAGACAGGGTTGCCGTCAGAGTTGATCAGTTTGAAGGTGTGGGATCCGTAGCCATTCATATGGCGGAATCCATCAGGCAATCCCCGATCGCTGAAGAGGAACGACACCTGCAAGAGAGATGAAAAGGACCAGAAAAAAGATTAAGGAACATGTAGCGTATAAGCAGGTATACTGATTACAGCATGATGTCACGCCTGAAGCAAGGAACACTTAATGTGCTGCCATAAGCTTAACTATACAACAGTCTCACAAACCTGATGCAGAGACTCTGGCCGCAGACTCCAGAAGTCCCACACCATGTCGGGGTCCTTCAGGTGAGTCTGAGGATTCCGCTTCTGAGTGTGGATAAAGGATGGGAACTAGGCAATGCACAAACACATAACACAGTGAGCATAAATCAAAATTTACAATAATAAAAAAAATCTAGCCCAAAAAAAAAAATTTAAAAAAATCAGGATTCAGGGGTAGCTCAGGTCAGGGTTAAGGCATTGGACTACGGTTCGGAAAGTCCCAGGTTCAAACCCCATGACCACCAGGTTGCCACTGTTGGGCCCTTGAGCAAGGCCCTTAACCCTCAACTGCTCAGATGTATAATGAGATGAAAAAAAAATTTAAGTCGCTCTGGATAAGAGCGTCTGCCAAATGCCTAAATGTAAATGTAAATGTCTGTCTCTCGCCCACTCACCAGAAGTGCATCCCTGATGAAGAAGATGGGTGTGTTATTGCCCGTCAGGTCCCAGTTGCCTTCTTCGGTGTAGAATTTCAATGCAAAACCTCGAGGGTCCCGGACTGTATCAGCTGAACCAGACTCACCAGCTAGAAGCACAGATGATGTTTAAGCAAAAAGAGGAGAGAAATATATATAGTATAGTATATATTTTAATGCATGAAATTTAGGCAATTCTTAAACTATTTTTTTCTTTCTGTTGAGGAAATAATAATAATAAACGCTGTTCATTATGTGGTCAACTTCACTAAATCAGAATGTTACTGCAAAATTCAATTCAATTCAATTCAATTCAATTTTATTTGTATAGCGCTTTTAACAATTGACATTGTCCCAAAGCAGCTTAACACAATCATTTTTTTTTAAACACAAAAAAATGACCGTTTTATTTCATTTGCTGCCCTCTACTGGACACCTCTAAGTATGTGGAGTAAGTGGAGAGGAGATTAGACGTGCACACACTCACCCACAGTAGAGAATCTCACAGCAATCGGTGTTGTCTTGCCCACATGCTCAAACACCTTGGCCTTGCAGTAGTGCCTGATGTCATGAGTCACCTCAAAATAGCCAAATGCACCTGCAAAGAGAAGAAAAAAAAACTGCAGTGTCTTCACTCTAATCAGCAAATGAACTGTCACTACAGAAGGTCAATGTTTCTCTCATCAGCCACGGTTTACTTGCAATCTCTTGTTTATTTAAAAAAATAAAATAAAATAAATAGAGATATTCCTTATGAAAGTTCTTCAGGCTGTTTTGTAGCCTTAAGACTTTTATTTCAGTAAAAGCAGTCTTCAAGCAGTCTTCTGACAGGAAAAGCAATTTCTACTTCATTTTGCGGATGCAAGGTTAGACACGTTTCTATTAGTTGCCATTTTGCATAATTTTATATAATACTTTTAAATGAACTTCCATAAAAGTTGTGCCTTCACATATTAAGTTTTCCCAATTCTTCTACTGTTCTGAAAAACTTGTGTGTCCTGATAAAATACAGTGAAACTTTAAAAGTACAACCCCACAGATGGTAAATATTTAAATGCACATACACTCCAACAATGGATCAAGATTTGCATTTGAGTGTTTCTAAGCACGCACCTGCTCCTTTGGCATGCACTACCCTTTCAGGGATGCGCTCCCGGTCAAAATGGGCCATCTCATCAGTGAAAATCACATCCTGCACCAGCAATGGTCCTCGGGGTCCGGCCGTCTGAATGTTCAGCTTATCGCCTACAGGAACACCTGCTCCTGTGGTCAACACGTCGGGTCGCTGAGACAGGAATGGATGCAAAGGTGAGGTGAGGGAAATGTAAGAAAACAGAATCAGTAGAATGTATGCATGTGTTTAAATGTCTGTCAGCAAGAGAGCAATGCCCCGAGCGCTCCCACATCACCCCTGTGCTGTGTCTCCTTAATGATCAGCTGCAACTTTTCTCTAGTCACTCATGCAACATTGCTCTCTACCACCCAGCAGCATCCAGCACAGCTCTACTAAGACCCCGTCCCTCAAAATACAAGGAGAACAGTATAAAGACTTGACAAGACTGAACCCTCAACTGTTTGCCTTTCATTGAACGAACCAAAAAAAAAAATCTTAAAAATATGTCTTATAATGCATATACAAACAATAAAACACTGTAAAAGTTTGAATTTAATATGGTGCAGACATATAAATGTAAAATTTTTTTTTGAAAAATACGGAAGTATTGCCAAAGACTAATTTAGGCAAAGTGTGTAAAAGTCCAAATCTTTCCAACTGCTATGTGAACTTTGTGCAGCTTCATGTCTCTCTGCTTGTCTATTTCTTTTAATCCTGCTCATTATCAGAATAAGCCCTAGTCACATCACTAAGTAAACCTATGGAAACTTATATATAAAATAAACACAATTTGGGGAGGATTTGCCATGTCATACAAATAGTTTTAATGAAATAAATGATTAATAATTAATTACTATTATTATTAACAATAATAATAATGCACATTAACATCAAATTAAAAAGTTCATGAGCTTCAGCAGTGTACAAAACAGAAGTACTGCCAATAATTATAATATTAATAATAATATTATTAGTGAACAATAACAATAATAATCATCATAATTAAGTCGTTAAAATGATTATACATTTATTGTGATTGTTTAGGGTAATTACACTTCTTCATCAATCTTTATCAGGGTTTTAAATCACGCCATGTTTTTGATAGAGACTATAAAGTACTTGTGTGTTTTTAATTAATTAACCAAACTTTGGTAAAGTTTTGGACTTTATTCCCTAACAGGTCATGATTGCGTAACTGCACAGGTTAACATCCAGCGCACGTAGAGTAGCACTGCGGCCGAGCGTGAACTGGAAAGCTGCTCTTTGATTGGCTGGCTGTTTGATTAAGGCGACCAATCGCGTTAACGGGTTTAAACAGACGAGTCCGCAGGAAAACAGGCGTTAGGACTTCAGACTCGTCCCTATTGAAAGGCTCGTGCGCAGCTTTGAAAACCAACTACCTCCCTTTTACGAGATTCATGCGATTGCCAAGATATTTAAAATGTAAAAAAATATATTCATCACAACTTTTAATACTTAACACACACACACATATATATATATATAAAGGCTAAACACCGCGTGCTTGGCCCACTGATGCACTCTTGCAGCCTTCTAGTCGTTATGTGCACAATGCATGACTGCTCGGCTTCAGTTCTAAGTTTTCATGAAAAAAATAAAAGCATGACAGTAAACGAAACAAACCCTTTGTAACAGACAGTAACCGTGTGACCTTTACCCTGATTATTAATTCGTTGCGCAGCTAGCATGTTGCTCATGTTAACTTTAAATTGAAAAGACAAACCTGAACTCCTCTACTTTCTTTCCATAGTTTCATCTGGTCCGTAGCCTTTTCTCTGTTTTCCGCCATCTTTCTTATAATTCCAAGCAACGCCGATTCGCATTAGAATGGCTGCTAAAGCTTTTGGAGCTGCAGACTAAACAGGCACTGTTTTTGTTCCTGTAGTTTACTAAGCCCCGCCCCCGATTCAATCCGTTCCCTGATTGGTCAATAAAAAGTGACATGCTGCTGTCATGACCAAAAGGCTCGGCCCATTACAGCAAAAATAAATAACTAGCACTTTTCATATGCATTCAGTTTTTTCCTTATTTTGATTGTTTTAAAAGAAATGCCATCAGTTGATCCGCATCCACTGTTTTGTCCTGTGCGCAAAAATGGAGCGGTTACAAAGATCAGCATTGCGCAGTGCGCAGGCGTAAACTGTTAAGTAACCAGTCTGAAGGCCATAAAGACGCTGCTTAATATTTTATAACTGTCTTTAAATTTTATATTTAAATAGGTTCATCCTATTGGCTTTTTTCTCTTTTTCTTCATTGTCATTATAATAATTTATTGCAGTCATTTATGTGGCATTTTCCCACCCCTGTTATCTGAATTCCACGTCTAATTCTGTATTCTCTGTCTTGTTTTATTCAAATTCCATGTGACACATAAAGGGAAAAAAGAATCAGTTGTCCATGTCACTTTATGCTACTGCATTATAATTCCCTTTCACTGGAGATAATGATGGACACGTAACATACTCATCTCAGTAGTTGGTATGTTTTTTTAAGTACATTGATTGATTTTTTTTGTATATAAATATACTTTTAGATTTTTAGCTTTGATCAGATTAGGGGTTTGAGTCATGACTGACCGAGCTACCAGCTAGCTGACAATATCCATCATTGTATTTATATTAATGTACTGTAAATATACTGCCTGGCCAAAAAGATCACCATTTCAGAAGGGGCAAATTATTGAAAGCAAAGAAAACAATTGAAGAAGCAAAGAATTAAAGCAAAGAAAACAATTAAGAAGATTTGAAATGACTAGAACTAGGTTAAGAATCCATCAACACTTTATCAAAACCTGGAAAGAAATGCTGACCTGTCACCTTTGTGGAAGAAATGTGGTAAGAAAAATTAATGAATGGAGATCACTTAGGTAAAGTTGCATGGTAAAAAAAAAACAAAAGTGAAAACCATAGCTATGGTTAATAGTGAAAATAAGAGCATTTCCATATGCACTCAATGTGATGAGAACTCACAGGACTGGGACTAAACAGCAGTGTGACCTTAAGAAAACTAGTTGTCTTCAGTTTGCTAGGGACTTTGGAGTAAAAAAAGTAAAAAGGGTCAGGTGGTCTGATAAGTTGAGATTAACCCTATTCCAGAGCGATCGGTGCATCAAGGCATGAAGCAATTTACCCATCATGCCTAGTGCTCACTGTACAAGCCTCAGGAGGCAGTGTTATGATCTGATGTTACTTCAGGTAGTCAGGTATAGCCACAACGACGATATGTGGAAGAAAAATGAAGTCAGCTGATGACCTGAAGGTACTAAATGACCAAGTTCTCACAACTATGTTTTTTTTCTCCCTGATGGTACAGGAATATTCCAGCACTCAAATTGTGAGACTTGTTCTGGGAGCATAAGTAATCATTTTCACACATCAACTGACCATCACACTGTTGTAATCAAAGCTAAATGAAATCTGTACTAGGATGTCGATCCATATAAACAGGTGTAGATGTTGTGAAATATAGGGAACAATATATGATTTTTACCAGTGGATAGCATTCAAACTCCAAACATACAAACCTGAGGTGGTAACTTAACCCTTGACTCTTAAGGTCTGCTAAACGACCAAACCAAAAACTGCTAACCACTATGCCATCGCACCCTTAAAAAAACACAATATGAAGAATTAAACAAAAATTTGAGGAAATACATTGTGGGTTTAGATGGACATCCTGGGGAAAATGTAAACAATTGTCTGATTACAATATTAGTAATTAATTTTTAATGATTATGATTTAAAGATCAATAATAATTCTAAGAGCTTAACAGAGTTTTTCAAACATTTATCAGAATAATAAGTTGGCTGCGGGGACGAATTCACAATAAAATCCCGTGTAGTCTCAAAACAAATGGTCGCTAGGTTTCTGAGCCCCACTGCTATTTTTAATAAAGGGAAAACAATCTGAGTTATTACTTTATTTTAAGAATTGTATATTTGAACATCAATATACCATATTTATTACATTTTCATGCACTGCAAAATGTTGTTTTTCTTTAAATCTCATTAATCACAAACATAATATAGACTCAAGCCTAAATAAAATATTGCTTCTCTAGTGGTTGATTTGGCACAGGATGAAACAATGTGTACAATGGAGTTAGTCATGAAACCTCGAACGCTGCACTGGGATAGTTGCACTTACGCTAGTCACGTAGGCTACATTGAGAAAACTTGAACCTGGTTAGTTAATACAATATTTGAACAGAGACTCTCCTGCACACAACGAGAAATAAGTCACAGAATTTGATAATGAGAAAAGTTTTAGTGTTCTGCCTTTATCTGGATGTGAATGTTAACTGGCTAAAATTTTATTGCCAAACTCCTCATGGTAGTCAGTTGGAGGCATGACATTCTTTTTTACAAATATCTAAAAACAGAATGAAAAAAAAAATGCGGAAAGTTAAAAAGAAATTCCAACAATTCATAAACAATGCTTGGAATAAATTTCCAAAGTGCAGGCAAACATACAGGAGGGCACAGGAGTAACATGGAAAATAAAAACAAATATTAAATACATTTCATGTTTTAATGCATTCACATTCCATCATAATATGACACAAAGCTTTAACAGCATGTCTACTTCTCTATCTGTCGATAGATGGGAATATGACTGCACTTTAGAAAATTATTTCTTTTTACGGTCTTTGAACTACTGAGCTCTAACTTAGAAATGATTAAATGTCTCATACAGGTTTGATCTATTGCTTTTAACTGAGCATAAATGTAGAAAACACACAGAACACCTAATATAATAATAATAGTAATAATAATAATAATAATAATAATTTGTAGGTAATGAGAATGCAGCTGCACTAATTCCTAACACAACTGAACAAATGACAACAACGCATTGTGTGTAGACTGGCGCTCTTTCAGGTCAGCCACCCTGTTATAACTGCTACAAATGAAGACAGATTTAACCTGGATAAAAGGACCTGGGAATTAAAGCAGAGACAGGCAGGGTTTCAGTCTTTTCATTTACAAGACCCTGGCTGTGCAACTGCTTTAAAATAGAACGGTTTTCCTGAATAACAACGACCTCTTGACCTTTTTTCATCTAGAAGTCTTTATGGTTTGGGTCACAGAGACAGTAGGCACCCATGCAGGCGGGAACGGGAGGGCAGAAATCAGATTAGGTCCTCCGTAGCGGGTGCCACATGGAGACAGGTTTGCGCAGAGTCGCCAGCATTTGGTTCCAGTGAGTGATGCCCATACCGCTCGCCTCTGGCCCGATGATAACATGACCTACATTCTCACCACGCCCGTCTTCAGTGTTTTCAGCCACCGTGACTCTTAGAGAGAGGTCCTAGGATGCAGGCACAAGCCAGATAGTTAATATCTAGCATCATAATGTGTATATCTTAGCAGATTTATTAATAGGTGTATTTTTTATCTATGTAAAGAAATTACATGGACTATAATGTTTGTGTCCATTTTTCTGCAACTTGAAGCACAGTCCGCTGAACTGACACTACACCTCAAATCTGACAATAGGATGAAACCTTGAGAGGAACCAGACATAAAAGGTAACCCATCCTTAAGTACAGACTATAAATATCAGTTTGTCCCTGATGGGCAAACCGAGGGTGATGGTGGCAAGGACAAACTCACTGACAAAAGGATGACACCTTGAGAGGAACCAGACTTAGGAGGAAACCCATCCTACATTTGGGTGATATCAGATGGTATGACCATAAATCAGTCCCTAGTACAGTGGAACCTTGGATTGTGAGTAACTTGGAGCATTTTGCAAGACAAGCAAATGTTTAAAATAAATTTTAACTTGATAAACGAGCAAGGTCTTGACATACAAGTAGTACGCATGCGCTTTGTCTGCTAAGTGTCACATGATCACAAATGAGCCAACGGTTCTTTTATCTCTCCCACTGCGGGATTGTGTATAATCGTCAGTTTCAGTGTACGTGCGTCACTCGTATAGTCAACATCCGTGCGCGCGTGTACTGGTTACTATAACATTGTGACCACAAGTATTTTTTTCTTACTTTGTGTCCAAGTGGAGTGACTGTTCTTTAGAAAATGTACTTAAAAAAGAAGTTAAAAAGAAGTTAAAAGTGCTGTAGCAGTGCAGGAGATTAATCTGTTTAACAACAATGCAACGTCACATTTCCGCAAAATGGAAAGGAAGCAAAAGCAAGTGTCATTAAAGAGGTTAAAGACGTTTGTCGACAGAGCAGTGTTTCTGTTAGTGTTTGTGTGCCGCATGCGTGTGTGAGTGTGTGAAAGTCCTCCTCTCCTCTCACATCTTACTGCACTCCATTCTTTTTAAAGGTAAAGTACAGGTTAATTTGTTTTATTTTGACTTTATATGAATATTTTTGGATTGTGGAACGAATCATCAAAGTTTGTATTATTTCTTATGGGGGAAATTCGCTTTAATATACGAGTGCTCTGATATACAAGCACGCTTCCGGAACGAATTATGCTTACACAATCCCTGGTTTAACTGTATACCTATGTGCTATGATGTTGAATGGATGATTTAACAGGAAATATATTAATTTAATATATTAAATTTAATATAGAGTCCACTTTCTTTTTTGGAGAGTTGGGTAAAAAACTGTTCTTGGGAATTTCAGTTCTAAACTACTAATAGAATCATAGAAAAACTGCCTGCATCAGGGAGTCCAAGACGATCTGATGAATCCAGGACTACTTGGAGTATAAATCTTAAGTCAATAATATTAATATGACATAATAACATTCATCTGAAGAACATGGAAATGTGGCCTGTTTAGTAGCAGGAATAATATTTCTCTCTCCTCAAACTGAGGCCTGAGTGGCTTATAGACAGACAAATTACCTGAAGCACAACAGCAGGCACGGAGAAGATCATAGCCTCGTTGAAGATAGGGTTTGTATCATCCCTCTTAATGGAGGTTTTCTTCTTACTGATCTTTCTTCCATCTTGTAGGAGGTACACCTTCACGAACGGATCTGTTCCCATAGGTGTTCAGTTAGAAAAGCAGGACGGGATTGAGTGCAGTGAGGATAATAAGAATAAAAAACATGCTGACCTGCAGTGGTTTTGCCGTTAGTCCAGACCAGGTTCTTTGCTTTAGCCACCACCACCGTTAGGCGCTCTGCTGTAGGTAGGTAACTTAGCGAAAGCAGAACCTCTCCAACAGCATCCACAGCCTGTAGAACCAATACACAATTAATACACAACTCAAAATAGAGAAACTTTACCATGAATGGGAGTGGCCAAGCATTTGAGCTTTGTGTACAAAATCATTAATCAGTTATTTGTTATCTTCTATATCCAGACCAGGATCTGGAGAGACTTTACTGCAGAAAGCAGCACTGCTGTGGTGTACAAGTCAGATGTGTGCCATGTGAACCCCAGCAGGTTTTACTCTTATGAAAGAGGGAAAGGTACAAAGCTTGAAAGATATCATATGTCTCCATTAATGCTTAATATGACCCCGTTAAAAGTCTTAAATTACAAATGGACATGAATCAGGAACCTTGTGATTTTACATAAGCAGAAATACTGCATGCTTTACATCATTTTTATTATTTGCAAGTTTATTATATGTAAATATATGATGCAAAACTCAGAGACAGTCATAACATCAACTAAGTTTATATTTTAACTAATGTCAGGCCATACGCTAAGGATACAGGCCTAAAAAAATGTATGACATATTTTTATGAACAGTAATATTTGCGATGATATTTGTATGACCAATAAAATAATTTTCTTGTCTCTCTTAGAGGTTTACCATATACACTGCCTGGCTGTTTTCCACTGTTCCAAAGTCCAATATTTATGCTCTGAAGCAAACTGAAACCTATTTTCAAATTTCAGTCTCACTAACAAGTGGTTTTCTTATGGCCACATATCTGTTTAGTCCCAATCCTGTGGGTTCTCGTCACATTGTGCCTGTGGAAATGCTCGTTGTGATAGCCATGATTTCCACTGACATTTTATTTAGACACGCAACTTCCCCAAGCGTTTAAGTGATCTTGGGTCATGGTCATACCTAATTTTTGACCACATTTCCTCCATAAACTTGTTGGCTGACAGTTCTTAACTACAGTTTAGTCGGGAAAGTACAAATAATACTCCAAGGACAGGAAATGACAGAAACTACAAAATTCCAACATTACTGTCATGAGAAAAAAGAAGGACAACACAAACCCAACCTGAAAAGAACATCTGAGCCAAAGGAGTGAACTTTGCCATAACACCAAAACAGGTTCTAGTCGTGGACCTCATAATAGCCACACAGTTATCATGGAAAACAAATTGGCAGAGGCAGGGAATCTCAGGATGAAGCTATTAGCTGCCCTAGCTAGTGCTAGAACACCCCCTTCCAATCTCACCATCCAAGAAAGTAGGACAGTGGCATCCCTAAAATGAGCATATCTGCTACCTACTAAGCTTTGAGATGAGATATTCCACCAGCTACAGCAAAAAAGTCTCAGACTGCCTACAACAGAAGAAGTAGAAAGTGTTGAAATGTGCTCTGTACTACAATCTGTATTGTACAAAATAAACAGGCTACACTCAGACACATTGTCAGTAGCATCAACTCTAATGCTACATGTATCTTCCACTCTTCACATGCCTTTCCACAGCTGGGACGGTCATGGCCATGAGGACACAGATATTACATGACAGTACATTATCCAAAAGAATCTTATTCCAGACTACAGTACATATGTGCCTTACTTGACCTCTGCCTTTCAAATGTAATAAGTGTTTTTACAGACAAAAACACTGTTAGGCTATGGGTTCACCTATGTCCCCTATTGTGGTCAATATCGATATCACGGAAGAACTGCCCTGAGCTCCATCACAGGAGTTACTCCTGGCCACTGGTTCAGGTCTGCAGATGACACCTAGGTCAAAATCAAATCAACCACTTCACTTCAGTGGCACAAGACAGATGTGTCAGCTCATCAGGACAAGACTCAGCATCTAGATACTGTATCATCTACTTCGGAATGACAAAGGTCCCTCTTTCGAGGCAGCGGTGTTCACATTCTGGACAAGAAAGAATGATGGTTTGAAAAAAGAGGTAAAAGAGGCCACCTATATCAAATTGAAACAACCCTCTCTTAGCAGAGGATGTGGCCTAAAGCCTGGTTTATGTTTTTGCTTAAAGTCTATACCATTATCTGTACCTTACGGTGCACCCTACAGTGTAGCCTGATGTGTGATGAACATAATTTCATCATTAGGGTCTAAACAACTTAACAACTCCAGAGGGTTTATACAACTGCCACAAGCTAGTAGTTAGAACTGATGAGGCCTTTTCACGAGAGGAGAAATTTCTTCCAAAACTTAAAGCAAGTCCAGTTGCCACAGAAACAGCACCTTTGGGATATCCATTACCTGGATGACTGACAATCTTCACCAAAACTACAGTTTTTAACCCAATTCCTTTTTTTGGAAAGGAAGTGCACAGGCAGTGTATCTCTGTTCATTGTGGTTGCCTAAATGGATATTTTAGGCAACTCTAGACACATTTTCTCACACATACACACTTCCATAAATTTTCTTTTCAAATTTTCTTTTCATTTTTGTGAAGCTGCTTTGAGACAATGACCATTGTTAAAAGTGCTATATAAATAAAATTGAATTGAATTGAATATTCAAAAATGTCCCCCCTGGTGAAAAATAAACCGAAAGTCTATCACATGTAGCGAATTTAGGTCCGACTAAATATCATCTAGGGCCCATCATGCATATATATATAAAGTAAGAAAGCACTTAATGAAATAAATTAAAGAGGAGAAATAATATTTACTCAATTTCCAAATGTGTTCCAGTTATCTAGTATCAGGAGTAAGCTTGCTACATCATCCATTTAATAAATAATAATTATTTCATAAATAATTTCATTTCAGTTACATACAGTATTGCTATTCTTTTGTGTGGAAATTCACATATCGCCACACTATTATATAGAATGGTATAAACTCAGCTTTATACCACACAATTAGTTGGAATATCTTGAGCATTTGTTTGTACAATTTTTACTACAGTAGGCTAAATCATTATCAAACTGTTTCTGGATTTGCTGTTTGAATGCTTAAAGGTCACATATCTTACTATTTCTTTAGCAAGTCCACACAGGTCTTCAAAGCTCTCTCTGATGCTCCAGCCCAACATACCCCACAGATAAAGCATTTTTATACAACAAACTCCATATGTTTCACTCATCCTATGAACACACTGTTCCAATGTCTATTTCAATGAGCTACTGATGAGACATGCACCACCAGGGAACAGCAGAGCTGAACAACAAGCAAAGCCAGGGATTCACTTATATGAGAGCATATTAGGGGGAAAATGTAATTGGCTTATTACATTGGCCCAGACAATAATTTATAAAAGAACAAATGTTTTTTGGATGGAATGGATGGAATGTATTTTTCTCACATTTTTGGTTTGTATAAAGATACTGAAGAACCATTAAAATGTTTTAAATGAACTACAGAGTGAATTGTGGTGAATTCTTGAAGTGTGGACTTGAAGTCCACCAGGTAGGACTACAGGACATCTTCATGACAAAAGACCTGTTAGGGATGCTTTCAGGATCCATTTAAGCCTTGAATATGTAACACCCAATCATCGAGTCTTGAGTTTTAAAGATCATCTACCGATGACCTGAGGGCTAGTCTGTGTGGTCACTCCGCTACCTATTGTAAATCTCAATTTAAATTAAACTACTTCTCCTTCTTCCACTTCTACAGCCTGTATATGATGTAAAATATTAGTATTGAGTGATGCAGTATGTTGATGAGTGTTTGGCGGTCAACACCTTATTGATATCCTGGAGGTAGAGCCAAGCATTGAAAGGTCGTATGGACAAGTCTAGATCGGACAGTTTGAGTTCAGCTTGTCCCGCACTGATGTTCCTTTCATCCAAGTCCACTCCAAAGGCTGAGAAACGTAGGCTGTACTCATCCACAGCTGCTGCTTCAATTGGAATAGAGAGACGCTCATCAAACAACACGGTGAAGGCGTTGCTCTGGACCTAAAAGAGACAAAGCACAGTGTTTAGATGCAATCAATATACACAAGTTCTTACATAAATAACGAGAGAACATTCTTCTCGTAAAGAAAAACAGGAACACAACCTCATGAAATTTTTACTTCAACAAGTAAATTTATGTAGGTAAGCAGGTGTTTGTTGCAATAATGTATGCATTCTTAATTTATGATGTTTTTCGTTATACATTTGTTAAACATCATAAAAGCCAGTTATATTGTTTATTTATTTATTTATTTATTTTTATTATAAGGTTACAATAAACCGAGTATAAGACTATTAAGCCAATTCCTAGGCTAGACTAATTTTCACTAAACAATTTTGATCCTTTCTAGAAAAAAATAAGTTTAAAAAAAATCCTCTATCAGAATAAGATGATTCCAAGCTTGTATAGAAATATATTTTAAATTACAAAGGAAAATTATTTTTTCTCCTAGATCATGTTTTGAGATCATGCATTTTTCTTTTAAATGGATCTGTTAATTACATTGCAAAAAAAAAAAAATAATAATAATAATATATACAGCAAGTAAGCAACAGCATCTTGAAATTAGTCAAATGTACAAGAGTTAAATAAACCAAATTTTGCTATCAAGATCATTATCTCTGTGGTAAATTTCTCATGAGAGGAAAACCTACAAAAAAAGTCACTATATTTCAGGCATTTCTACTTGCTAAGATGTATTTATTTGTCCAGGATGGTACTTTTGTTGCACTGTTGTAACTATATTGTGAATTTAGTACGACTAAAGACAAGATAAACAGAATGCATTTAGTGTCAGCATTGGGAAAGGCATCAGCGCTGCTCTCAGCTATTTAGATCAACACAGATGCTGAGAAAGGCTGAAGTCCGAGACCTTTTTCCACATAGCCAATAAGTGTCTGTAACTCTAACAATCTGCTTAGCAGTCATGGCACTTGAAATGTAATTAAAGCGTTTGGTGGAATAGGGGTTGAATACAAAGGCTTCCATAATGCTGAACATGAAGATGCTGTAAGAAAGAGGGCAATTCATTTGAGATGACAAATCATTATTTTTTTTATTCACATATTTAATTCAAACTGAGTAGTGACTCTGGCACTACTGAGCACTTGAGTCAAAAGTTATTGCCTTGAAGCTCATTTCCTAATTACTTCAATAAAATAAGCTCTAGAAAAGCTCTAGAAATTTTGAAAGTAACAAATTACATAACCGATCAGTTCAAAACATTTCCAACACACCATGACACATTCTCATCCATGTTTATGTTCTAAGAAGACTTTCACTTTGAAACCAGCCAGAGGAGCTTTGCTGATGTCAACATTCGTTCTCTTTCTTTCTCTCCTTCTTTCTCTCTCGGACAATGCTGGCTCAACAAGGTCATTTAGGCTCCATCATAATCCTCAGCTCTAAGACAGTTCTACTAATAAAGTTCTACTGATGCTCTTTAGATGCTATGCAGTCACAAAAGTGACTGATGATCAGAGCGTCTTCGAGTTTCCAGTGGTTGTTTGCTGGCTGTGTCACAAGTTGATTACATTTTTACTCATTTTTTTCACAGTGGGAGGAAAAAGTTTGCCTCTGGGATCACAGTGATGCATATGTAATAATACAGAGGCTCTGGGAAGAGGAATGAATGCAATACTGTTTAAGGATGAGTGAATTAGTGCAGTTTTAGTTTCAGATTCAAACCCCCTAATCGTTAATAACCTGCGAGTGCTCTTTCCTTACCCGTGTGACGCCAACATTGATCTCGTCAGGTAAAAGTATGATAGTGACGTAACAGCCAGGAAAATTCTCCTCTTCCTTTTCCATGAGATCCTTGGCCTGATGCAGGGTGACATGTAATAATGACGATCGTGCTTCAAGCTCCAGTGTCACCTCCAGCTGGCCCACGGTGACATCATGGCCGAAGGTCTGGGCAATGGACGAGATGGAGCACAGAGAGTCGACCGAAGCAGAGCGTTTCATCTCCAGATCCCGGCTCATGAGCTCCAGAGGGCCGAGTTCACGAAAACTGTCAGGAGTGTCAGCCAGCTGCAGGCTGGGCTTACGGCTTGCAGATGAGGCTCTTCGGTGGTTAGAAGCTGCAACGCACTATGAAGCAAAGCATATATTACCAAGCAAGGAAGGTCCATGGCAGGTTTTTACAAGCAGAATCATAGCACACATCAAACGAATGAAGGTTATTACCTTCTGCCTGACTTCAGAGTAAGAGGTGCCATATTTCTCCTGGAGGTAGCGGTAATTGAAGTTGGGGTATGGTGAGGGAGCAGGGAAAGAGCCAGACCTCCATAGTTTCCACAGATTTACTCCGATTATGCCAAGCAAAACCAGGAACCCCAACAGGTACACACCAAACTCCCATGAAGGAGGATTATGGATTACTGTCTCACACACACAGAAATACAACATATCAGAATTAGAAACACAACATATCAGTAAGAAGATAAGTACCTACTAAATTTTTTTCTCTTACCATTGACATGGTAGTCAGAGATGTCCCGGCTGTGTGAAGAGGACATGATCCCACTGTCTGGAAAGAGAATGAACAGGAAGAGGCGATGTTAATGAGTTAACAAGTTAATGTTCTTTTGGGTCTGTAGTTATGGACAGAGAAAAGAAAATATCCTCTGAATGCTCAAGTTCAGTCCCTGAAAAGAACACAGTACCAAGAGACAATGTATGTGAGTGAATGTACAGTATATGGTGTAATATTTACGGAAATGAATAGAGCTTGGGCGGCACGGTGGGCCAATGGTTAGCACTGTTGCCTTGCACCCAGGATCCGGGTTTGATTCCTGCATCTCGGTCTGTATGCATGGAGTTTGCATGTTCTCCCTGTGCTTTTTGGGTTTCCTCTGAGCATGTGAGTATGTATATGTGTGTTTTCTTCCTCTTTTTTATGATCAATCCCACCTTCTGTGTTCTGATTGGTTACAAGAATACAGTCTCACCTATGATTGATTAGATCCTTTACTGTGTATGAAATGGTGAGCCAATCAATGCTCAGCTGTTCCAACTAAAATTTTTATTTCATCTGGGTTATTATTATGATTATTAGTGGAATATTAGGGTTACACACCTAATGTTAAGATGATGTCAAATGTTGTTAGTATTTCGGCCGCTCTAATCGAGGGGTCGCCACAGAGGACCATCAATCCGCACAACAACTTGGCACAGGTTTTACGCCGGATGCATTACATGATACAACCTTCCCATTTTATCGAGGCTTGGCATGCAGTGGCTTGGTAGTATGAGCTGTGGCAACTCACCGACAGCAGGGCTTGAAACCTGGATCCTTAGATCCCCAAACCAACAACCTAGAGCCTTAGCTCCTTGAGCTACCACTAAAGATGATGTCAAACAGTCTTTTTAAAATCATTATGATTTGAATACTGGTCCTGAAAAAGGAGGCACATCATAATTTTTAAAGCTCTGTGTTCGGTAATAAATGATCTTGCAGTCTCACTGTACAGCTCAGGTGTGTTTGTATAAAAGAGTTTTGAGTTACTGGAGAGAATGGGCTGTACAAGGTCACTGTTTGTTCACCATGTGTAGACAAGCCCACAAGTCCCAGGTGCATTGTCGAGGTTAACGTCCCAGTCGTATCTGGTACAACAGATATTTAAACCTTGGTCCATGGAACAGTCACCGCTTGATGCAAGGATTGCAAAAATAACATCTAGACAAATTGGTCATAGCAAATCTTATTCATTAATATTTGACTTACAGTTAAAAAAAAAAAAAAAGTTGAGTCAAGTTATTAGCATGACATTGATTAAAAAACAGTATTAATACTACACTGGGAGGATTTTGCAAAGGTTCAGAAGAATTTGTCAGCAGTATACTCTCAATGTCACAAAGGACTTACAAAAGGAAAAAGGAAAAGGAAATATTAGACTTACAAGAACAAGCACAACTTTCAAATAAGCAGACCAACATTGAAAAAAATCAGGGCTAAGAAAAGCTTCTTGGCAGACACATGTTAGACACAAATGCACAGGGAGCCCTGGTCAGGTCCTGCTTTCAAAGCATGGAATTAATGGATTCCCCTTTAACATTCTTTTTTAGTTTGGAATAAAATAACAGCAAAAAGACTAACTCATCTTTAAGGTCAGAATAAGGGGAACTCTTGTCTGATCTGGCCAGAATGTAAGGTTATGCTCTTCTTGCTAATCAACCTCAGGTCACTGCAGAAGTCAGTTCAGACTTCGTAGAGGTTACACAAAGCCCTACAAGGCATGGACTGTGGTAAAGACTGGGTATAGATGGACTACCTGCTGAAATCAATAAGATTTTATAGCCTTAGCTAGGTGAAGATCTTCCGGCAGTTCTGCGAGACTGTTTAGCCAGGGGACACCTACCAATAAAAGATGATTTGAACAACACTACGTCTGCAAGACCTGTGTCAATTATTATAATGGTTTTATTAATAAAGTAAGATGCCTGTATAGTGACACAGCGGTATATTGAAGATAAATGGTGACTTGTGTGCTCCTTTTAATGTTAAATGAGGTATTAGACAAGGATGTGCTCTAAAGTCTGCTATACTTTATATTCTGGCAATTGAGCTCCTTTTAATAAGATTAGGACCGGAGATAAACAGTAGAGTCATTCCAAAGTGCAATCAGGCTTTTCACTTGTCAGCTTATGCTGATAAAGTTGTTATTCCTCTAAGTGGCCAAAGTGATGTCAATGCAATATTGCAAAATACAAATGTTTGTGATCTGCAAAAGTAAACTGGCCAAAAAGCAGGGCATTGTTAATTGGGAGGTGGACAGACGGAGAAACCAAGCCTTTCAGTTGGAAAGGGGGCAAGAGGGGTTTTTCCGGAGAATGAGCTGAGAAAGTGGGGTTGACTAAATAAGTGTAAACATTTTGTTTGTAAACTGTCCTACAGAAGAAGGATACATATTAATAATAATCTTGTGGCATCCTTCCCCTAACTTTGGCTGGCCTGTTTGGACCGACCAACAGACCTACTAGGAGGAATTCTGACAATTCTGGTAGACATTTGTGGGAGAATCTACACTGGGAGCCAGAAAGTGTCTTGTATCTCCATGAAGATGAAGGAGGGCAAAGACCTATTCATCTGTAGATCAGTACTGCGACATACAAAGACTTCTCACGGGACCAGCGGACTATAGCTGGAGTTCTGTGGCTTGTGCTATAATAAATACTTTTAACAACCGGGGATGGACAAAAAACGTTTTTTTGGATGGACCCCAGTAAGATGAACCTAATTCAGTACACAACCTGTACTGTAGTTTTTGTTTTAAAGGGCCAGGGTGTCAACCCTGAAAAATGCCTCCAACCTTGCAGGGCAAAACTCAAGGGCACAAGGTCTGTAGCCGATCACTTGGGCATTTATCTTATCTTTTAACTTATCTAGTTTAAATGATTACTGTAAAGTTTTGGTCCATCCCAATTCCCATGACTCCTTCGCTTTGTTTTATCACCAAATCTACGATGCAATCATTTTTCACTCGAAAGTCTAGCAAAGCTATATACAAGCTTTATGTGAAATCCTAAAACCAAAAGACTTTAGATATGAGGACTGACATGCATTGGCGCACTGCCTTGCAGATGGGAATAGAAGCCAAACCACAGTGGAGAGCATTATACAAGTCGCCATCATCATCTAAAAATAGAATAGAGAACTTTGTAAGGTGTACTTGCATTTGTGTCTATTTTGTAACACTGCCCTTTATGTTTTATGAGTGAAATGGTGTTTCAAACTTTTATTCTGCGGTTCAAGTGCACACAAACTGTGCTTTAAGTGCTAACTGATCAACAGGTCAGAGGTCTATATCAGCTATAGAAACAAACTGATCAAAATTCTGTAAAGATTTTTTTCTTCTCTCGTCAAATCTGGAATCTTAACAGATGTTTGTTTTGATAAAACAATGGGCAACTTTGCTATTTTTGAACAGCTATTGTGTCACATATACTCTATAAGGTGCACTGTGTGTCATTGTAGATGACGATTTGATATTTGCACAACTATGGCATCATACCTCTGAGTTCGATTCCCATCTCGTGTCTGTGTGCATGGAGTTTGCATGTTCTCCCTGTGCTGGGTAGGTTTCCTCCGGGTACTCCGGTTTTCCCCCACGGTCCAATGACATGCACGTTAGGCTAACGGCCATTTACAAATTGCCCATAATGCGTGAATGAGTGTGTGTATGTGTGTGTCCTGTGTCTCTGTCTCAATCCCTCTTTCTCATTCATTCTCTCTCTCTTGATGCCTCTCTCTATGTTTTATTCCCTCTCTATTTCTCTATATGTCTCATTCTTTCTTTTTCGCTGTCTCATTCCTATCTCCGTCTCATTCTCTATCTGTCCCTTAATCTCATTCCAGCTTTCTATGTCTCTCTTTTTTATTTTCTCTCCTTCCCTCTCTATTACTCTCTTTCTCGTTCCCTTTTTCTCTCTCTGCCTCAATATTTCTCTCCCCTTTTACACAAACACTAGTCAATCATGGGAATATATGAGTTGATGTATGTGAGAGAAGAAAATGTAATGCAGCATGAGCTGACTGCCTTTGGGTGTCTTAAAGGAAGCATGTTAGCCTTTAATCTTTGTAACTGTCAATTGATTGGGGAGAGCTGTCTGTTGCCTGGGAATTGGCCAAGACTAAATTAAGGAGAAAAGGAAAGAGGGGAAAGCAATAAGTTTGATGAGCTTGAGAAGCAGTAAAGATTACTGTCTCTCTTTTATATCCAGCCCAAGAAGAAGTGGACAGAACGTGTGTTCTTCAGATCAAATTTTATAAAATAGATCCGATTTTGATAAATAATTATGAGTACCCGTGTTTCCGGTTTACAGCCCGGGTCATGTTTAAAAAAGAACAATGATGCATTCCTAGGTTAAACACGCATACACACACACACACACACACATACACACTCTTTCTGGTGTTCTATATACTGTATAAGAAGAGAAAGAAAGCACTTCTCCCACTGTCTCTCTCATGTCTATTTGTACTGATGCTAATTAAAAATTCCTATCTGATTCATTTTAAATACAAAATAAGAGTTCATTGATGTAGCTCTATAGAGAATTTTCTCTTTTCAAAATATCAGAGCTCTGTAAATACCCAAGAGCTCAATATTAATTCACAGCAGTAATTGAATTTAGTAGAGTATCTGTATTATATTTAGGAAAAGGTCAGATACTGCCACATCTATTTAGAGAAATGATTACTGGCATCAATGCCATGAAGCATGCAACAAAGACGTGTATCCGCGAGCTAGAAGTAGAAGCAGAATTTAATGGTTGTAAGTCTGTGATTTAAAACTGGCTACTGAACAGTTCGACAGCAAACCGAGATATCTGCAGTTTGGAGAACAACAAGTATCACAAACTAGAGTCACGAGAGTGTTAAAAAGCACAAATGCTATGTCAAAATAAGTGGTGATATTTGGTTATATCAGTGTGAATTGTGTGATTTTGATTTTGCCTGCAGTTGCGTTTGTGGTTAAGCGCAATTTAGCACCAATAATATGTTGGTTGAGTTTTAATAAAAATGTTGCAAAAACAGACAGTAAGTTGCAGCACATTAGAGGAAGAAAAAAGTGTTGATTTGTTGCACACATAAGCTTTTTAATAAAAAAGATTGTTGAATATAACATGAAGCATTATAAGTTATACAAAAACCTCAGTTTATCGTCATCATCAGCTTTTTCAGACACAGACGAAGTGAATGGATCAGGTTCCCACACACAGCTAATTATTTGTGTTGTGTCTTTGTGTCATGTTTATTAATTTAAATAAAAAAAATTTTTTTGCATCACGGATTTCAAACACAGAAAACTAGTAGCAGGTGAAAAAAGAGTGATTGTGAAATGAAACTGAAGGTTACACTACAAGCTAACACCACAGTGCTTACACTGCAGTATCCCACATAGTATTTAACATGGAGATCGCACAACATCCAAAATGCAAAATTTCCTATTTCACGGAACATATCATGGACGTTTATTGACACATATAAGTAATTTCATTACTGCAAAGGTGACTGCAATGGCAGTAACAAAGTGTAAATGTCCTTTATCGTGGCTTCAACGTTCCCCAAAAATCCATCAAATCATTTAATTCACTCACAGCAGCAGCTGTTTACAGCAGGTAGTTAGAAGACAGATAGAAGTACGAGATTGGCTCGTCTTGACTTGCCTGTTTCTTTCGCCTATGTATCGAGCTTTGCTCAAAAAGTAGAAGTTTTAAGCTTTTAGAATAAGCTTATATAGCGGTTTTCAAATTAAACATTTTGTTATAGACAGCCTTGTGTATCAGAGGATAAAAGTCTGAAAATAGTGTTTATCATCTAACTATTCATGTGTACCATTCCATGCTGACACATTATCTACAAGGAGTCCCAAAGGTCTCTATACATAGGGGAAATTAACACTATTTTAGCAAAAAGTCACTCAAACAGTCTTTAAAAATGGCTTAATCCTTAATGTGTGGAGATTTTTGGAGACCTTGTACTGTGTATCATATTTAAACAACTAATTACTTTATCTTGTTACATTAGTTTAAGACACAGTTTATTTTCTTAATGCTTACGGTACCATATGAGTCTTTGTAAAGTACCTAGTTTATTTGTTAAGTCTGAACTTGGGGGAAAAAAGAGTAGCCATCAAGTACATACATCCTGGAATTCAAATTCCTTGCACAGTGCATAGTGATGATGCATGTCAGGATTCAGAATAATACTGAGCACCTGAATAACAATTTCTCTGATTGAGATCAGAACACAAATGAAAAGACATTATGCTGTAAAACTGACCTGAAAACTCAAATATTATAGAGCCGTAACTGAAGCCTCCATCTGTGAAATCTGCTATGAATAGATTGCCAAAGTGATGCTGACGATGAGCTCTGCATACGACTGTGTGAGACTGTGAAAATGTACTTTTTGCCTGTGTGTGAATCAGAGAGAGTGAGAGTTGTGAAAAACTGTGCAGGGGAGAGGTGCAAATGACAGTCTGAGAGGAGAATATACATAAAAGCCTCTGGAGTAGAATCAGTAAGATCGTATGTCAAAATGATCAGATTAGAATGTCAGATCTGCAGCGGTACTAGGAAATATAAATTACTCCATATACTGAACCTTTGCAAATCCAAAGTGGTTTCTAACAGCTCTAAAGATAATTTCCTTTTCATAGCCTCTAATTATTCCTTCTCCTGTCATAATAACGCACTAATTTAGAAACAGCTGATTTACATATGCAAAACCTTCGGCAGCCCTGACCTTATTACACAATTCTTTTTATTTTTAAAAAGGTTAACACAACCTCTGAATGCACACCTACTTTATATTCAATAATTATATTTATATTCTTAAAATAAAATATAAATTTCATATAAAAAAATATAATATTAATTGTGGTATGCAAAGTTTGAACATTCTTAATAATTTAACCTTTGGCAGACTAAGCTTGCAAACGCTATTTATATCTAACTTGGAGTCCTTCTGTGCATCATTAATGAACTGATCCACCCACGATTCATTGCACAACCCTCCTAGTTCTTATATATTCCAAAGCAAAACATGCTTAAGATCTACCCACAGATTTTCAAAGATGTTCGAACCAGAGGCCTGGGAGGGTCATTCCAAAAGCTTCAACTTGTGTTTATTGAAGTGATTCATGGTGGATTTTAAAGTATGTTTGGGATTATCATCCTGCTGTAGAAGCCATGATTAGTTCCTTTATTCCTGATTGTGTCTCATGTGCTTCTAGAACGTGCTGAAATTTACAGGGAAATGGTTTTCTTGTTAGTGAGATGCCTGTCCTGGTTTTGCCAGGACTGTCCCTTTTTAAAATATCTCACTCTCACTCACTCACTCATAGTCTATATCGCTTCGTCCTACGTACAGGGTCACAGAGGACATAGATCCTGTCCCAGGAACACCCTGGATGGGGCACCAATCCATCGCAGGGCACACACATACACGCGCACACACACTATGGGCAATTTGAGAACGCCAATCAGCCTAATCTGCATGTCTTTGGACCATAGAGAACCTGGACCATAGGGGTACAAGGCAACAGTGCTAACCACTACACCACTGGGGCACTTTTTAAACTATCAGTCTTGGAAAATACTTCACATTTCAGAACTTGTTGCCATGACAATAAATAGAACAAAGCTTTTTATTTATTTTTTTTTATTGTTTATTATTCTAAGTACAAAGTAATCCTAGTTCTAGTTAATGTGTATGTTGTTAGCTAGCCACCTGCTAATCATGTTATCTTTCTAAGTAAAGGAAAGCTAGCAGATTAACGGGCGTTTTAACATGAAAATTTGACTGCATAGTTAATAGTCCATGAAACAAAACTAATAAAAAGTAAATTAAATAAAAATAAAGAAACGAAAGAAGCTACATAGTTCTCTTGAGCTAGTTATAATGTCAGCTTTAGATGCGTGCTCTATGAAATATGCATGCACAGTGGTACCTCAGCATCACCAATTTTCACAATAAGAAATGATATTTTGCATAAAATTTGCCTCAGCATAGGAAACATTTTCTGCACACAAGCGACCGAACGCCAGTAATGGTTTAAAGAAAGAGTAGTGACAGGTTTGTTACTTTTGATAGTGTTTAGTTTAGAGTGCATTTATGTGTCCGATGCGAGTAGGAAGTAAATACACACATAGCAATGCAAAGAAGACAGAACAGTAAAATATTCATGCAATATAAAATCAACTAAGTGTTAACAGCATGGTTGTTGTTGCTGTTAAGGAAATGAATCCCATTTTGTTAATGAACATTTGACTAAGGAAAACCATCGCTCCCACATCGCGGTTGCATAATCGGGGGCAATCCATGGCACGGGGTCATTTTAACACATAACACGTTTGCGTCAGTGCAAAGCCAAGCAAAGCGAGTTTACATATTTTTTTGGAGGTTTTTGCCATTTTGTGCAAGATTTAGTGAACACATGGCACTATGGGCCCCAGGAAAGTTAGCAAGGACAGGGGCAAGAAAAAAAGGAGCCAATTTAGTTTTGAAGCCAATGCCAAGAGGCATCATAAATTAAGGTGTAATGTCTATTTAATGTTTTGATTGCTTTTATGAGCAAAGTATGATTAGAGTGTATTGGTAATATTTTGGGTGGCTTGAACTGATTATCTGCATTTCCTATGGGCAATAAAAAAATTTCGCCTTAAGAACTCGCCCAAGTAATGTATTATTTTAATATTACTAACTACATATATTTATTCTATTCTATTCATTTCTATTATGAATTGTGTTGTAATGGTTTATATACTGTAATGTTGTAGTTGTAGTAGTTGTAGTGGAAAATGAACTATTTTATCGTGTTATTTCTGTTATTTGAATCCAACTTTCTGGATCTTTATATGACGCAAACCAGAGCCAGAAGAAACTTTCAGAAATCTATTTTCTGAAAGTGTGGGTGTGTGAAGATCATAAGAATGGAGATGAAATCAAACGCAGATACAATCTGACTCAATCATGTCAAGAGTGCTGGGTAAAGTTACTTCCTGGGGAGAATCAGATTTCCCCAGTATAATGATATCATTCGTCTCTTATGGGAGTCTGATTGTATAACCGATGTGACATTAGAACCGTTTTTTTTTTTGTTGTTTTTTTACTATCCTAAGCTCAAACACCAGGCTTTCCACTTGCTATTTTAAATAACAAGTGACTCTAGTCAGCTGTGAAAATCACTCCAGCTGGAAAACCACAGTACTGGAGAAAAACACATTAACAAGGGTAATTTTGAAAGATGCTGTTTTAGTGTTTTTCGCCACGTCAGCATTTTTAGACAGTTTTGCAAATTTGTATTTGCAAGGAATAACAGGATGGCCAGTGTCCAATCCATGACCTTTACGTATGATTACCCTTTCTTTTGACTGCAGTTTGAACATGCCCCTGAGTCACTTACATACAGTAAATATGTTCAAATATGGAATTAAAGGACCACATACTGTACATAAAATTGCCTTATTGTAATTTCTGGCAACTTGGACTTGTAAATCACATGACTAATACACTTTAAAAAATGTAGATTTTGTGGTCTAAAATTTTGGGTAAGAGTGAATGAAGATGCAAACCTGATAAGATAAGATTTCAAATGTACCCATGTTGTGAGTAATAGGCCAGAGTGAATCCTTTTAGCCAGTGTAGAGCCTTCACACGTTGATGAATCTAAATTTAATGGAGACAGATCCTGGTTACCCCTGCCGAGGAAAAAAAAATGAAAATGTGTACTTCCCTATATTGGCCATTCAATCTAAAACAGCAGCGATCAATAGTAATGGGCCGACACCGGTTCTGTGAGAAAAGCAAGAGAAGCGTACTGGGGGTGTACTCTGCACTGTCAGCTCATTCCAGCGTAGGAGCCACTAGAAAGCTAGTGTGCATTTCCTAATAAATCAACTTTCCTTTTAATCTCCAGAATGAGTCATGATAACATTAACTGCATCATGGCCGAGCACACACACTCCATCACGGTGCTGTGGCAGAGTATTGGCACGCAGCAAGTACACACACTCAGGGTTCTGGCTGAGCAGGCTCGCACACATGCATCGTGACCATGTGGTGGCCAAAGACACATCGATATGATGAGACACTGATTCTCTGATACGTGAAACAAAGAACTGTGGTGTTCTTAATAGCAACCTCCTCCGACAAAACACTTTCTCTTTCACATTCCCGCTGCCAGACTCTGAAATGATGCTTGGGAGATATAGATAAATAAACTGATATAGATGAAGACTTCAGTTGCGTCCACTCACAGCAGATGGACACCCCAATCAATCCCAGTGACAAAATCAGTACATCTACCCTTGGTGGTCCTCTTATTCATAGACCAGGTGTGTCTCTGTAGTGTGTTTTCCGAGGTATCTGGCACAACCTCTGGAAAACAGTGGGTTAAGAGACAACTGTTTGTGTGTAGGCGGAAATGAGCTGGCTTAAGACCCTACCCCCCCTTTATACCACAAACAATAAGGATGCACTGGGCACGAAGCACAGGGACACAGAATAATGGTGACCATGACAACCTTGTGACTATAACTCTGTCATCAGCTGAGAGACAAGTTAATGAAAAGTATTACACAGCCGTGTAAATATCCCAAGCAAGCTGTACACACCCACACACACACACAAACAAACATAGTCTCGGACTGGAAATAAGCCATGTAAGCCTGTAGAGAACCACACTGGTGCATCCGGAAACAGGAAGCCAGTGATCACTGCTGTGAGCTCCCTGTACCTCTGATTGAATACTAAACACCATGATATGAGCTCAGATCACGTTCAACTGTTATTATGTAAAGGTTTGGGTCAGTCATAGAGTGACACATGAAATAATGTAATTAAGCAATATCACATGAGGAAGTGTGTGTGAATGAGCAGAGGTCATGAAAACGGCATAAATTATGCATAGCAATCTGTCATTTCTTACAATAGCATGCAGCTTTTAATGTAAATCTTTGCTCTTGTATTCCTTCTCTCTGTATGTGTGTGTGGTGTTGAATGGACAATTCATTTAGGTGAAGTGTGCGGATTCTTGCTGAGACCCTACAGTAAGGACGAGCAGTCCATCAAACAGGCGTCCCAGTTCACAGCTACAATATGACACACACACACATACACACACACATGCAGGCATGTTTTGGTTAGGTTTGTACAAGTGTGTGTGTGTGTGTGTGTGTGTGTGTGTGCACATACATACAGTATATACTGTGTACATGGTATCCAGGTTTATACACACTGTGTGTGTGTGTGTGTGTGTGTGTCTAAAATGCAAAAAAAATACACAGTACATACTGTACAATCACACACACAAACACAAGAATTTTGGTGATGCTTGTACAAGTTGATGAATTTTAGTGAGATTTGTACAACTGTGTGTGTGTGTGTGTGTGTGTGTGTGTGTGTGTGTGTGTAAATTGCAAAGAAGCTGGATATCATATACACAGTATATACTGTATACACACACACAACACACATTGTTGTGCAAACCTCACCAAAATTCACTGTGTGTGTGTGTGTGTGCACATATATACAGTATATACTGTGTACATGGTATCCAGGTTTACACACACACACACACACACACGATGTGTGTGTGTGTTTGTGTGTGTGTGTATGTGTCTAAAATGCAAAGAAGATGCATAGCATTAACACAGTACATGTTGTACAAACACACACAAACACAAGCATTTTGGTGATGCTTGTACAAGTGTGTTGCACAGAGATACATTTTTGTGTGATTTGTACAAAAATGTGTGTGTGTGTGTAAATTGGAAAGAAGCTGGATATCATATACACACTATATACTGTACACACACACACACACACACATTACATGTTTCGCGCGCAGTAAGCCCATGTCCTCTCAGAGTGATGCCCATGTATGAGCATGTTGTGTGTGTGTGTGTGTGAGAGAGAGAGAGAGAGAGAGAATGGCGGGTTTAAACCCTACCTCAGTGCACTCAGTAGTCGGTGTGAGGTGATGGGGGTCTCCGCTCTCCTCCCTGCTCTGCCTCTCACGCGCCTCTCACGCGCTTCTCTCCACGCGCATCAGCTGCGTTTAAACACCAAACCAAATGCATTAACGGCGTCGCTGTGGCTCAGACTCACAGCATCAGTGGAAAGCGCGCGTCCTGCACGCTGATGGGACCGGTGAGCTTCGGGAGAGGCATTCCCTCCAAACAGAGAGAGAGAGAGAGAGAGAGAGAATGCAGGAGTCCCACCCCTGCAGTGTAACTTCCAGTGCTCCTCCACCACAACACACTGCCGCAATCATGCTTTATTCCTCATCATTCTATTCATGTAGCACAAAGTTCACATCGGAATTCTTATTCCTCTCTGCTTCACTCTTTTGTCTCACACACACACACACAAAACGCAGCCAAACATCTGCATTATGCACATCTGCACTTCCGCGCCCGGGAAAGAACAGGTATTTAGAAACAGTGCGTAAAATACATGTTTTTTTATATATATATTTTTTTATAATATTCAAACAAACACAGCCCCACCTCTCAGTGCTGCCTTACAAGCAACGCCCACAAAACATGCACCACAGATATTGACCACACATATATTTCCCTGTACTGATTGGCCAGGTGTTCACGGACATCACTGCACATCACGTGCATTATTTTTTTGTTCGTTCTTGCTTGCATATGTGCAACTGCTCATAATAATAATATGAAATATGTGACTGTTTTTTTTAATAACAAAAATCATCTACAGCTTAAATCTGAGTTTTAATCAGATCAGATCAGTCTTTGTAATCTGTACCATTACTATTTCCATTTAATAGGACTAAGCTTACTGGTTTGCACTGTCGCTTCACACGTTTCTGGGTTTACATTTAGGCATTTGGCAGACGCTCTTATCCAGAGCGACTTACATTTTTTTTTCACCTCATTATACATCTGAGCAGTTCAGGGTTAAGGGTCTTGCTCAAGGGCCCAACAGTGGCAACTTGGTGGTTGTGGGGTTTGAACCTGGCATCTTCCGAACCGTAGTCCAATGCCTTAACCACTGAGCTACCCCTGGCTGGGTTGAACCTCACATCAGGTCTGTGCATGGCGTTTGCATATTCTTGCATTGTTTGGTTGGTTTCCTCCTACAGTCCAAAGACATGTGCTATAGTTTGATTAGTGATTCCAAACTTCCTGTAGTGGAAGACTGGGTAGATAGATGGATGGATGAGTGGAACTAACAGGTGTAAATCTGTTCCAGCGTAATTCTGTCCCTGTGCACCAACCAAGCTCCATGAAGCCAAGGAGTGCTAAGTTTAAAGGGGAAGAAGTTAAGTGTCCTGTTCAGAGCCTTGACCTGAGAGATGATGAGATGATCTGGAACTGTAGTGTATACAATTATGGCTTAATTTGTCACATATATATATATATATATATATATATTACTGCACCGTGAAATTCTTTGGATATCCCAGGTTAAGAAGTTGGGGTCAGTGCACAGGGTCAGCAATGATACAGTGCATCTGGCACAGGAAAGGGCCTTGCTTAAGGGCTCAACAGTGACAGATTGGTGAAGCTGAGGTATGATCCGCCAACCTTCTGATCGGCAACTGAAAGCCTTACCTCACACCCTATAGCATCTAACATTAAACCGGGACTACCTTAAAAGACCAAATGAACATTTTAATCCTTGAATAAGTAACAATCTTAAAAGGCCACACTGGTTCAGAGTGTGTGTTGGAAAAAGACACATAAAAACTGTTGTTCTTGGTAACCGACCATACACTATAGATGCCTTGCTTCCTGTACATGGTAGCCACATCTCACTTGCTTTCAGCTAGGGCTATTAGGACAGCACAGCATATCAGAAACTATAAGGTACTTATCCTTGTCATCCAGCAGATTCAATCTACAGTACAATAAATGGTTCTTAAATGTAGTGGGTAAATGTTTTCAGTTTTTAGATTTGCTACATTTTTCTCACAATCATTTAACAGTTAGGTAAGGTCAATCATTTTCAGGCACAACATCAATATCATTAATTAATAGACTGATAGGACAAGGTTAAATGTTAAAGTTCAGAAAATCCCAAATAAATTTTATCTTTCTGAATCAACCATTACAGTCTCATCATCTTCATCCCGCAACAAAAATGCATGGCTCTTATAGGTTGTAAAATCATAAATTATAGAGTACATCAGAATAAAGAAGAAGTGTGAGCTCTGTCACTTTACTCATGACAAGAATGGGCAACATCAGAAGAAGAGCACATTGGGTTCCTGTTTGCTAAGAAGAGGAATCTGAGGCTGTCAAGGGTACAAACGTCCCCAAACAAGACAGTTGAAAATTAAAAAACTCAGCTTTTTAGATACTTCAACTAGAACTGTCAAGTTTCAGTGAGAATGTGGTTATCTGATGTTGGAGCCTGTTCACTTCAAGGTTTGATGTTCTTAGATGCTTTGCATGCCTGTAAAGAGTGATTATTTGAGTTACTACTCAATTCAGACCAGTTTGGTTATTCTACTCTAATCTAATCTCCCTCATCAACAAGGTGTTTCCACCTACAAAATGCTGTTTCATCATTGCAATGATATCCTCCAGATGTGAGGCATTTCAAACATTCTGTCCTCATTATGTTCTGGGTCAATGGCAGGTACTGGTATTGGTATTCTGTAAGAACTGCAACAACCCAAATAGAAGTACTTGTACTGGTACGTGTTCTGGAAAAGTGATATCATCAAGCCATCCTTTATAACCATGTTACTAGACAGACACTAATGATCCACTAATAATGGAAATAAGAGTTGGAATAAAAATAACCCTAATTGGAAAAGTCTGAGACTTTCCTGTTGCTTCGTCTCAGGGCCGTACCCATACACCCAAATTTCATCACCGGTAATGATCCTCAACATGAAGAACAGGTCATTCACGGCACGCTGATGGACTTCTTGGCAGCCTTTGTTGTGATGTTCCTTCAGCCTCTGGGTCAGCAGCCTGGAGATGAACTTGGCAGCACCATGTGGCACATTTGCCCAGTTTCACACAGAATTCCACATTTGCTCTTTGTTCTAACTTGTTGTCCATGATGAAATAGAAGATGTCATAACACACGTGGTCAGATGGTCAGTTGCACAGCCTTAGGACACACTGAATGTCAGTGCTCCCTGTCACTATGCATGCAGCCTTGAGCTGTCTCGAAATCTTTTGATACCACATCGTATCAAGTTAATAACTGAGCAGCCTTTATGAGAACAATTCTATCTCTGCCTGAGGAGGGATCACTGACTTGATCACCATTTTATACATGATGGAGCACTCAAAATGAGACTGAACTCTTATAACCAGTCATAACACAGAAGGCAGGATTTATCGGAAATACTTATTTTCTTTAGATTAAATGTTTCACAGTGATCATTTTTGCATGTTAAAAAAAAAAAAAGCTGTATTCCGATTAAATGCATTGTGCATGTAAACATATCGCATCATACCAGCATCTATGTAAACAGTTAAGCTGGAATCTCTAAACCCGAAGAAATATTGTTCATTAGTTTTTGTAATCGATTTTTAATCTAATCATGTAATAAAGAAGCTTTAAAGCAAGGTCAGAATTAAAGACATTTATTTTACAGATTCCCCCAAGTGAAACATGTCAGGAATGAAGAACTAGTGTCAATTATGTAGTAGAAAAAAAAAAAAAAAACAACACAACAATAAATACAGATAGATCATCCTAAAACATTTGTGCTTCCAAAACTAAGATACTGTATTAGCCCAGATGAATAGCTGAACCTAAAATAATAATAAAAAAAGAGAGAGTTTATTGCAGTTTTTATAAAAACTCTTGATCTCTATGTAAATGTGCAGTCAGAACAGATGTGTTCAAAGCTAAAATGTATGTTCAAAGAGAAAAAAGGATGAAAGATGAAAACCATTAAAAACAGAAGTAAAAATATTTACACAGGTTCCACAAATCTTTTGTATGTAATTTACATTCAGCAATTTCTTAAAATGTCCATCTTCATGTACAGAAACAGCGCGGCTGCGTTGATCGCTGGAGTGCGTGCCATGGTTCCTTGACAGTAGCAGTTAGCGTGTGATTGTGGAGTTCAGAACTCCAGCCTTGTAGCTGGACTTTGATGCTTGTGAGAGTTCTCGCTGGAAAATAAACAAACCAACATCATGATTACAAATTCTGCCAGGTTTCATACAGCACCAAGTTTTCCTCTTCACCTGCTTTAGTGAAACAACCGGCATGTTTAAATGTAATGCGCTGAATCCACCTTGCTGATAGGAATAAAGTGTAGTCTATCAAATGAACCAAAACACAAACACTTCCTATTCACACATTTATTGATTTGTCCTTCCCTGAGAGTCACAGGTTCCCAGGTCTCCCAGGTTGCTGGCAGACACATTTTCTTAGATATTATGGTGTTATGCCTGCTGATGGTGCAGAACAAAGGGTGCTCCAGGACCAGGGAGTGGGAAGCTGTACCGAGAGTGAATGCACAGCAGAGCAGAAGGGTGAGAGTAGACAGCAGTGAGGTTCATGCCATCAGTCTGGCAGAGCAATCAGCACAAAGTCCAGTTAAACAGAAGGAATTAGAGCAGGGAGCAAATCCGTCCCCCCAACACACGTGTGCTGTGTGAAGACGCATGTAGTCATTAGTCAGGTTAAAAGAGGGTGTTAATACAGACCAGTGTTAAAATCATACAGACCTGGAGATGGTTGTGGATTCAATGTTGACACAATCCCTCTAAAACAGAATGCAAAATTAGACAGGATGACAAGTGGACTCCCAAGTACCTGAGCTGAGCAGGGATGTGAGATCAGATTCATCCTTTGCTTAAACACACCAGGTTTAAAAGTGCTCAGAGTGCTTTTGCTTACAGTACAAAAAGCACAGACCCAACCTGAGTCTACGTTAGGCTTAATTATCTATGCTAGATCCCCCTCTGTGTAACTGGACTGAGCACTGCAGACAGGGAAGAAGAAGAAAAAAATTAATGATAAAAGTAAGAAATTACCGCAAACTCAGAGTAGGAGCTGGCGACAGAGTTGATGGAACAGTTTCGGTATGGGCTGGAGGTCATGGTGCGCAGCGCTCCGGAAAGCTGAGAAATGTTTTCCTTGTTCCTCTCCAGGCCACGCGGGGTCCGAGTACGTCCAGGTGTACGCAAACCCAAACCAATCTGGGACGAAGCAAGAAAAATCAGGTAGAGGAATGGTTAGTGACAGCCAGCAGAAGAAAAGTATGAAAATCAAGCGAAAAACGCGCGTTTTTTTTTTCTTAAGTAATTTCAGATCCATTAAAAATCGGGAAACCAGTGTTTCAGATATGAAGTACAATCATGGCTCTGGTGTACTGAAAAAAAATAACTTTCTACATTGATGGTATCCAAGCTCTAGGTGAAACACTTGGATAAGTGCATTAGTATAGCAGGGGCTTATGTAGAGAAAAAAAAATTAAAATAAGTGGTCCAGGGATGCGGCCAAGTGACATTTGGCTCACCTTGCTGGCAGAGAGAGGTGGTCTCATGGACGGCGAGTGGCAGATGGAGCGCAAGGTGGTGTTGGGTGTAGAGCTAGCAATACTGGAGGTAGAATTCAGCTAGGAGAGAGAATTCAGTAGTATGGAAATGAAACCCCTTCGTTATTTGTGGCAAAAATATAAACATTCAGTCAGACTCTCTCACAATTACCTTGCGGGATTTTCCCGGTGTGGGCGCCCCTCCCAGTCTTCTCTTGGTGGGAGTTTTGAATGATGTACCATACAGCATGTCCTCCTCTGTCTGCTTGCTCTTTTTCATTTGCTGAAAAACAGATGTAGGATACAAGATCATTTCATTTTCTTTAAATATTATGCCTGCTGATGGACAAACATGGTGCTCATCTCTAGAACTTTGGCACCAAGTCGGACGGAGAGTCTGGGCGATTCTCAGAAACTGTTTTGACAAACTATAAACCAGGCTTCTTAGTACATAGATGAGTTTAGCAAGGCGGACCTGCCGATTAGAAAGAGGGATAATGCAGGGTTTTGCCAGGAAACAAAAACAAAACAGCAAAATATGGATCTGTTGACTAATAAGCAATAAAGTAAAATTCTGCAGGGGCTGCTCAATGTAAACAATCATCTAATGCATATATGAAAATAGATTATTTCTGAAATTGTTTCTGGTTATAGTCTGAAATAAAAGAAAATATCCAATTACAGGAAAAAAAAAAAATAAAATTGCCTACACCAAGACTTCTGGGCCACCAAGTACAAAACCACATCCTTAATCCTTAAATTGTACAAGATTCCTTATTCAAATAAATAAATAAATAAATAAATAAATAAAGCATTTCCACACAGCTGACATGTTTTGCACACTGGTGGGGATTCCAGGCAGCACTGATTAATATCATGGGAGTTACTGCCTATGAAAGAGTAATTTACTTAAGATGCATGTTCACATATTGAGTGTCTCATGAGCCATTTTTAGACTTTTTACCACATCAATATCCCTCATGCTACAGCCTCACTTAAGACTCCCTCACCCTTCCCGTGCAGCAACATTTTATTCACAACCAGTAAATACCCTCTCGAGTTTCTCCTTCTCTTTCTCCAGCTGGTGAAGGCTCCACTGTTCCTCCACATACTGCATGAAGGCCTGCCCGTTGACCCGGAACTCTGAGCCGTGCTCCGCCTCCCACTGATCAATCTGGGCCTTCAGACTTTTCTCCAGCTGCAAACATTAAGCTTAATCAAACTCTACAAGCTTAACTAAATCATGACTAAATAATGAGTGAGCATGTGCCAGGTGCTGACCTTGGGCAGACTCTTCTGAAGGTCTGCTCTTTGCTTCTCCTCTCGGAGCAGGTTGCCTCCTCTGTTGTGAAAGCGAGATGGATCCGTGGCCTTTTTCTTAACATAAAAGACACAGCTAAGGTTACTTTACGTTACTGATGTGTGAACATGGAGAAGAGTTACACAGCCATGTGAAATAAATACTGGTTAAAGAGTGCCAGATCTCACCTCCAGTTCCTGATAGAGAGTCCAGTTACTTTGCCAACTAGTCACTCCAGTATAAAGCTCTCTGTGCTGCTCGTAATTCTGCTTTAGCCTCTGCTCTTCTTGCTCGTGTAAGGTTAGAAGCTCCTCAGTGAATTTATCTTGGGGGGGAATAAAAAATTAAAAACAAAAATTAGCAACAACCAAATTTCTAAAATCATGTCTAAAGGTTTGATAGAAGATGAGTTGGATGGAATACCACTTTGAATTAAATAATCATTTTCACTGTGCTGAGTAATTGCTTTGGGTATAATTTTTTTAACTAACTGGAATAGAGAATGATTGAGTTGACTGTGGAAGATGACGGTTGCAGTCTCTAATGCCTATACTGGTGCATTATGATGTAGCAGTGAAAGATGGTATACCGGAGTAATATGCGGTAAAGGCTTGTCTCTGGTCCAGGCTGTAAAAGCATTTCTCCCAGAGGATTTCGATTTCTGCTCGGATTGACTCGATTACACTCTGGATGTTCTTGATCTTCAGCTCCTCCAGGCGCTCCACCTCAACATGCAGCTGGAGAAAGAAAAGGGTACAGAGACACTTTAAGCATAAAGCACGTTGCAGTTCATCATGTACTGAAGAGCTCATTTTAATCAGATCCACATCAAACTCACAGCATCCCTGTTCCTCCTTTTGCTGCACTGCATGTGCTCAGCAATGGAGTCCCTCTCTTCCTGGGGGATTTGCAGTCTCTCCCACAGTTCTGCGATACGGCCACGGTAGGACACGCAAGTTGCCTCGATCTCTTCTTTACGATTCTCCAACTGAAAACCAAAAACACAATCACCACAATCATAACAGAACATGAAAGAAAAAAAAAAAAAAAAACCCACACACATCGCTTTCAAAAGCAGAGTAGATTAATAATCTGTTTAGTGTGCTTCTTGTATTAGTCAGATATACTGATGAACAGTGCAGGAGTTTCATTATCGTTCATTATCAAAAAAAAAAAAAAAGTGCATGAGTATTTACCTGGCTCAGTAGCACTTTCAGGGCAGTGATGTTATCTAATGAGAGGCAGAACGCCTCTTCTTCCTCACACACCACATCTCTCTCAAAGCTAGTGTCGGGCATCTGCTCAAGATCCTCCATGCACGCAATGATCTGACGTTTGATGGAGACGAACTCGGCAAAACGACGCTCCTAAATGAACAGGTCATTATCATGATTCAAGATCATGAAATTATGAAATTCACTAAAACATCTTAAAATATGTACTTTTAGCACAACAGTGACCCCATGAGTTTAAGCAGGATATGAAATGACAGCAAGATTACCTTTTAGCATTATTACACAAACCTTTTAGCTACATTAATTACCTGTTCTGTAAGTTAAACCTACATGTACATGAGATTTAACTGATCGGACAGAAATGCTTAATATATCCAGCCAAGAGCAGTTCTCAGTTAATGATATTTGACCATGTGATTTTTGACTGCTACCTTCTCCTGATTGCGGCTGGCAATGTGCTGACGGTAGCTGTGCAGCTGCTCAGCAGAGGGAACGTGGTCAGGATCGATGGAGTGTGGGTTATCACACAGGATATCGCACAGCTCGCGGTCCTGCTGGATCAGACTCTTCAGCTCACCCAGGCGCTGGTTCTTCTGTTTTAGCATTACCTTCAGTCGTGTGCGAATCTCTTTCTCTAGCTGCAGCATGCTCAGGCCGTCATCCTCCTGACACACAAGCACACATCAGAAGCAGATGATGAACATCATACTGGACTGGGATGAAAAGGAGATACTGTACTGTGAAAACAGAACACAGGTTACAACTGAAATTACCTCAAACGGAGGGAGGTGAAGCTCATCACACAAAGTAGCCAGCTCCTTCCGACATGACTCAATGCTGCTCAGCAACCTCTTTTTCAGCCCCTCTTCCTCTGCTATCATCATATCGAGAAGGTTCTGAAAGATAAATTGACAACAGACTGTGATCTCAAGTCAAAGTCCTTTCTTTTACAACATCTACTGTATAATGATCTCTAATGATTTTTCAATTAAGTTGATTTGACAAGAAGTGCGAAGAAATTGCAAAGTGAATTTTCTGATTATGATACTGATGCCAAGACAGATGTGTTCTGTTTTTGTAAATCACCTTGATGTGCATTTTAACCGCGTCAGTGCGCTGCAGTCTCTGGTCCTCTGGTATGCCGATCTCCTCCCAGATGTCCTTTAGGCGATTCAGTGCTTTATTTAGACATGCCACTGACTCGGCAGCATGTAACTCACTGAGAAAACACACACACAAATCAATTTTTGTACTGAGGTAGCAAGAGAGTGAGATAACCGGCCGAGCAGGTCTGTAGCATACTTGTGCAGTTTACTACTTGTGAAGTAAAAGTTTGTGCACACCTGACCAATACATTGACACTTCCTTGTCAGACATTGCACTGCATATTTAGTCCCCCTGTGTTTGCTCTTATCTTCTGAGCTCCAATCTTCTGGAAAGGATTTCCACTAGATTTTGGAATGATGTCATTTGAGATGATAATCATTAACATGATGATTTATCGCTTATATTAGGTAGCTGCCTAGCTGGTCACCAATTGTCTACTGTTGTTGTGCTAAAGTTTTAGTGCAAAATGTCCAATGAAGGTTTGGCGGTCACTACAGTACAACAGAATCAGTGGACACTCAGACCTGGAGCTGTAAAAGGTAGGGATGGGAAACACCTGACAATATTAACACACTACCTAGGTGACACATAAGTAACACGAAATCAAACTTTTGTTCAGGTTTTGTGACAATCCTAAACAAATGTAGCAAATAATTTGGTGTGTTAATTTACATTAGGCCACCTGCAGGATTATAGAGGAATTGCAGCCTTTTACCACGTATCCATTTAAAGGTCGTTTTAAAACAATCGATTTTGGAGTCAGTGTGCGATTGAGGGACATCAATTTCCACACAGAAGAATCACAATACATAATTAGATCAAAATTTCCCCCATCTCTAGTAAAAAGACACTTAAAATATCTGTGAGCTTTAAATGCACTGACAGGTTAAACAGTACAGATGTCCTATAGGTATTTTCGGACAGAATGACATCAGTATAATGCACCATGGACACACCAGAATGCTTAAGGCGGTCCTTAGATATAAATTACATACAATGATTGACAGGAGGCGCAGCCAAATACAAACAAGCATCTCCGACCGGAAGTCAATTTGCGGAACGAGTTTTCTCAGCGACTGTGTTAGAGGCCATACCTAATCGGTTGTGCATTTATTGTGTTTACATATCTTCCTGATTATTTCTACAAATAATAAATCAGCTCGTTTAACAAATTTTGCTTGTTTAAAGTTACAGTGATGCTATACAATGACGACTTTCTGGAACAGCGCATCGGAAAAACACTTGTAGGTGTTATACTCAGCGGTCTAATATTACTTTATTAACTTTCAGAGATATCGTGTACATATTTAATATTTGCAACTGACATTTCTAAAAGAAAGCATAATTATTGCAGCATTACGTTAACAGCTACCTTAAAACCCCCACAAGCTACCGTAAAGTACCATAAACCAGTTAACCAACCGTAACAAAGCTAGTGTGTATTAATTTTATCTAATGAAAACACATGACTATATAAATTAAATCATTGCCCATCATCACACGACAGTATTAATGACTCTCAGCTTGCTAACTACATAGAAAACTAATAATCTGTTAACATTACCTGACTAAAGCAGCACATAATACGAAATTATATTCTTACCTCTTCCTCATTGTAAACCTCGAGCAGAATCTGTCTCACCATAAAAAAAGAAGAAAAAAAAAAACGCAAAAAGAAATTACACTAAAGCACCCTTTTCATTAATTCAGCTAACCTCTGCTGTTCAGTGTTCAGTATAAACTGAGTCGAACCGTTTCCAGAACGATTCAAATCCCGCGTCTTTGAGGCTGATTGGCTGAAACTGCGGATACGTCATCGAAACTAAATCCCAGCCTACTGATTGGATGAGAGAGGAGCCACATGGTATGGCGAAGGCGTTCTGTGTTTAGAAGACCATAGTTATGTGATTAATCGGTTTTAATGCTCTTTAATCAAAATTACAGAACGGCTAATCAACATAATAATATAATATAATACAAATCATTTTAATGTGAATAAGTTTAAACATTCGAAATCTGCAATTCATTTGAATTTGAACATGGTTGTGTACCATGGGATCACTACTATGTAATGAAACATTTATTTTAGGTACAAATATAAATTGAAGAGTAAATTGAAATGTGAATATAGAATTTACTAAGTACATTATACAAGGTATTTGTATATACAAGACCCTGCCAAAGATTGTCCCATATCCCCAGCTTTGTGCCGCAATTTCCCTTGTGCACATAATAATAATAATAATAATAACTTGGTACCACCCATATACCTTAAAAAATGTCATTTCAATAGGAAACTAAGATGCATTAGGAACTCTGTGGTGCAGAAGAAATAATCTTCAGCTGTATACAATAATAATAATAATTATAATAACAACAACTTGAGTTTGATTTATGATTTCATCAAATGCTTACAGATGACATCATGTGGATGATAGGTGTAAAAGATGAATTGACAGCGTTACCACTGTCAGTTTTTTGTTCATGTATATGCTTTCTTTCAACACAATGTCATTCACACAGTTTAAATGATTTATTGTAAATAATTGACAAATGAAACACATTGCTACAAAAGGAAATAACTTCTTACTGTAGATACCTTAGAGCAGTCAAATAATAGCTTTGCAACAAAATACCAATGTTGTCAGTTTGTGGTGTCTGATTACATCACCATCAATTACATATTTAAAGCATAGCTTTGTTCATGCTTGTGTATTTTTTGTTCATATTTACAGGTACAGTCAAAAACATTATAGGTATATACATTTAAAGCGAATTTACTGTATGTACTCAAAGTATGATAACTAATGAAAACAAAAGTATTTGAATATGTATTTCCCCTCACTATATGCATGGAACCTACATAAAACCACTACAAAAAATGTGGAATTCTATCACCACATCCCTGAAAGCTCACAGCAGTCTACTCCACCCACAGCATCTGCCCTGCATAAGTCATGCGTTACTACTTCATCACAGCTGATTAAGCTTGATTACAAACTTCTTCTCATCATCATATATAAGCAACTAATCACAAGGTAAAAACAGTTGTCACTGCAGCAGTACATTAACACAATAATTTCCTTCTAATTAGATTTAATAATACGTAAATGTCATGTGCTGAAAAATCTCTCCATGCCTGCAGGATGTTCAGGTGACATGCGTCATGAGCTCCTCCAGTGCTCTCTCCCGGTGGTTGTCATGCAGGAGCAGAACCTCTTTAATGGTGCTCTGCTGGAAGCCCATTTCACAGAATTGAGCCAGCAATCGCAGGAACTCTGTAGCCTGAACAAGACACACAGAGAGAAGCACACATACTAGATAACACAATTCAGGATTGTCAGTAAAATGGGCCTCAGCAGGAAGCCTTCGCATGAAGCAGCCATCTTAGAAACACATGAACAATCATTTAAATTAATGTGGGGTTGGAAAATGTGGTTAAGCATAAAATTTTATTATTGTATTGCCAATAGTCCGAGCATTATCAAGGGTCTTATTTTTATATAATTGCTTGGCGTGTGATTAGTACAACACAAAACAACAGAAACAAAATCAGAAACAAAAAAAACAAACAAACATGATTTCTTTAAAAAAATATGAATAAAAATGATGATAAATTGATTAATTGTTACATTAAAGAAACATGCTGTTGCCATACTAAATTATGTATTTTATGAAAGGCAGTCTTGTATGAACTCCTGCTAGAAATTAATTTAATTAGCAAAGATGAGATTTAGGCAATGCAGACAAATTTGCTAAAATATTTTCAGCTTAAAATACACCTGAGGAACACAACTTGCATATAAATGTAACTAACCTAAAACAAGTCACTAGTGCAAAAATAAATAAATAAATGAAATAAAATTAAAAATGTAAAAATACTTGTAACCTTTTTACTTAATCTGAAAAAAAAAAGTCTTATGATCGACAGTCTTATATCTCTTGCTCAATGCCTGGCCAAAAAAAAAAAAAAGTCACGAACTCAAAAATCTTATTCAGTCACCTTTAGCTTTTATTACAGCACACAATGTGGTGGTCAGTTCATGTGTGAAAATAACTCCTTATGCTCCCATAGCTACACTATCACAGTTTTAGTCTTGGAATATGCCTGTACAGTACCATCAGGGGAAAATAACTCCATAGATGTGATAATCTGGTCATGCAGTACATACAGGTCATCAGCTGACTTCATTTTATTGTCACATAACGTTGAGTCTCGACCTGACCAACAAAGGCAACCCCAGATCATAACACTGCCTCCAGAGGATTGTACAGTTGGCACTACGTATGATTCTTCTCATCTTACCCTGATACACCCATCGCTCTGTACAGGGTGAATCTGTACTCATCAGGACACAATCTTTTTCATTCTCATCAAAGTCCAATCTGTATGCTCATCATCAAATTCATGCCTTTTTTCTGATTTGTCTCACTAACAAGTGGTTTACTTATTGCCACACAGCTGTTCAGTCCTAATCCTGTAAGTTTTTATCACATTGTGTCTATGATAATTCTCTATCTTATCACTATTAAACATAGTTAGATTTTTTAGGTAGATTTCTTTATACTATGCAACTTAACCTAAGTGATCTGCATTCATGAAAGTTTTCCAACCTCATTTCTTCCACAAAACTAATGGTTCAGCATAGGTTTTAATAATGTGTTGAAGGGGTCTTAACCTAGTTTCAGCAATTTCACATTTCCTTAGCTGTATTCTTTGCTTGATGCAGGTAAATATTTTGATCCTTCTGAAATAGCAAGTTTTTGACTAGGCAGTGTATATTACAAATGATACATCATATTATTTTTTTTTACATATTTTTGTTTACATTCATAATTGTGGAAAATCTGCAGAAATGTATTTTTTTTTACATTGCAGCATTAGGTCTCTCACCATTTCATAAAGTTATTGAGGAACAACAAAATGCTGAAGTTTTTCTCGTCTTAGAAAGCTTTGCTTCTGACTGCCACAGAGCGTTAAAACTCAAAACTCTTCCCAAAGAAAGCTTCGCCATATCAACGCTTTTGTTTTCTTTCTGTTATGAAATAGTCATGTTTTAGAACTTATTATAAATGTTACATTTTGACTGTTACATTTATTTATGAAATAAACATCTGAAAAATGCAGCTCTGGTATTACATTCATGTTTATTACCTTGCTCTCGGAGTTCTGAAACATCTCCAAAGCATCCTCCACTTGAGTTTTCTCATAACCCAGTGCACACAGACGATCACGCACCAACAGATAATCCAGAATCTGCACAAATACAGAGCAGAAAGTTATTATTGATGTGTTGGTAGTAAATCAGGACCTCTTGTTGGACCTCTAGTGGTTTTATCCTGTTATTACTGTTTGCTGGATGAACATTTGCCATTGATCATAAAAGGATGTTGATCAGTTTGTTGCCATTTTTGAGTTGGAATTCCTCATGGATTCAACAGATGAAGTTGGTAATATAATTTGATTTAAAATGCTAAATAAATATAATAAATTAATAAAACTATATTTATTCATTTATTTCTGAGTATTGACAAGTAATGTTTGTTCACAGCCATGTAATATAATGTACAAGAAATGCAATTCAAAGTGGGCGTGGCCTAAACCATAAAAGGTTTCTTTGGACCATCACAGTTCCTTAACCTACATGATTAATATTTAAATATTAATATAATATTAATAATATTATCATATGATTACCATAATATTATCATGCATATCAATATATAATGTATAGCAATAAGTTTAGTATAAAAATATTTATACAAGTGTTTTTCTTTCGCTACAGTGTGTATAAATTATTTTGACTGACTCTGATATATATTTTGGGCAGCGTGGTGGCCTAGTGGTTAGCACTGCTGCCTTGCACCTCCAGGGTCCGGGTTCGATTCGTCCTCTTGCAACCATGTATACAGGATATTTGTAGCTGTTCACCAAATCATTCTTTGTTCAGTCCTAATAATGTATTTATGTTTGGTGACATCTAGCGTGTGTGTTTGTGTGTGTGTGTGTGTGTGCACATGAGGAGGAATTTCTTCCCGCAGGCGATACGGTCTCTTAATCAGTACACCTCACAGTACTGATCCATTTTGCACATCCACACATATGTTTCTTGCACTCACTCTGGACATTCATTGACACTAGTGGCCACTGCACATTCGTAGACATTTGTTAATGACTCTATCACAAGTCACTTTAAATAAGTCACTTTCAAGCATATTTGCACACCCGCTGGACGTTCCGTTTCCCTGACGCACAAAGTCACTTTGAATATATGGATATGTGAATCATTACACTTTCAGGCACATTTGCACACCCCCTGGTCATTTCTATTTATATTCAACTATATTCCCACACAAAAAATTCCATAAATTCTATATTTCCATAATGTACAGCTGTTTTTCTTATTTTTCTATATTTTTTCATACATTTTTCTTATATTGTATATTTTGTACTGTACAGTTATTTTATTTTATATTTTATTTGATTCTTTCTTAGTTAAATTTACCTTCTATTTTGTTTTCATATTTATTTCCTATCCATAGTCTTTTATTTTAAGGTCACGGGCAGTTATTTAAGCATTTCACTGTATATCGTACTGTGTATGACTGTGTATGTGACAAATAAAATTTGAATTTGATTTGAATTTGAGTATTACCTCCTCTGCACTGCGTGTCCCAGTGCGCTGCAGAGCCAGGATGGCAGAACGGAGTGTGTAACCCTGAGCAGTGATGCTCTCCACTAGAACTCTCTCTTCCTGGCTCAGAGCATAAAGCAGCTCCACTGATGAGTCTGGGACTGAGTGCTGGTCTCCATGAGAAGTGCGTGGACGAGCAGCCTACCACACCCACCCAAACAAAAGGTTCACTATGTTTTGAAATGTATAAACACCCCATAACGACAACATGAAAAAAGTTTACTTGAGATTTTTGCAAATTTATTAAAAATAAAAAAATTACAAAAAAAGCACATGTACATAAGTATTCACAGCGTTTGCAAAATTGAGCTCAGGCGCATCCTGTTTCCCCTGATCATCCTTG
>JAQMYJ010000012.1:26078310-26092532 GCA_030014305.1 Clarias laeviceps | reverse complement strand
AGAGGCACAGACAGAGACAGATATTATATATATATATATATATATATATATATATATATATAGAAAGCCAGTAGAGCGCTTTTATATAATCATTGGCCGTTAACGTACGTTGGTAAGCAACCATAGGATACACTGCTGGAAATACACTAGAAAATAAAGCTTGGATGAACAAACATTGTCCAGCAGGACTGTGCATGAAGCGCTGATGGGGCCCCATCACTGCTGAATCCACGACGGAATATTGAGTCCGGAACACGGAGTGTGTTGTGCTGTGTGTACCATTGTGTTACTATAATTATAGAAAAACAGAAAACACTTTGTGATGGTAGGACAGCCGCCAGTGCAGTCTACCAACATTCCCCAGTACATCAAACAAGCAGCTCAGCAGCCACTAGAGTCGCATGAGGGACACACACTGATCTAATAAGTCTCTGTGTTAGAACTAGCAGCATCAGGATGCTTTCTAGTGGAAAGAACCAAAGTGATCAGACTGGCTCACGGCCCGAACGACAGACACTATTTCAGCATTTTATTGCTGGGCTTTTAATTAGGTTTTTTCGCAGTTCCACAGTATAATGCATTAGTCAGAAAGTATTAATACTAATGCATCACTGTTATACTCAGGTCTCTGTATTGCAACCAGTGTACAGGTCAATTTTTTACATCGTGCACTAAAGCAGTGGTTCTCAACCTTTTCTCAGGTGTGTACACCCAGTATATTCTGACTGACCCTCACAGACCAAACATACTGTATATACTGCTCACAAAATGAAGGGAACACTTAATCCCTGTTTGACACGAATGCCCCTCATATGTGTATGTATGCATGACTCAAGTTAAACTTGAATAACATTTAGTGCCAAATCGAATACATTTTCAAAGCCACTATTAGATTTGATATCCTAGTGACATTTTTATACACTAACCTTTTATATTACAATTTACACACAGATGCCACTCAAATCTTTTGTTTGACTTTGATTACTGGGGTGATGTGATAATCTTGTCATTTAGTACATTCAGGTCATCAGCTGACTTAAATTTATTGTCACATAACGATGCTGAGCCTAAACATGACCAACTGAAGAAACTCCAGCTCCTAACACTGCCTCCAGAGGCTTGTCCAGTGGCCACTCTGCATGATGGGTGCATCACTTCATACATGCCTCTTCTTACTCTGATGCAACAATCACTCTGGAATAGGGTCAATCTGAACACATTAGACCACATGACCTTTTTCCGTTGCTCCAAAGCCTAATCTTTATGCTCCCTAGCAAATTAAAATTTAAAAAGTTTTTCTGATTAGGCTCACCAACAAGTGGTTTTCTTATGGCCACACAGATGTTTAATTCCAATTCTGAGAGTTCTCAGCACACGGTATGTGTGGAAATGCTCTTATTTTCACTAATAAACATAGCTTGAATTTCTACTGCTAATTTCATTTATGACGCAACTTCACCAAATCCCAGAACATTGGCATTCATTATATACAACACCCTTGGGCAGGTGGTGTATATAACTTAAAAATGGACGTTTTTTAAGTTTTGGGTGAAAAGTAAAATGTTCACATATTTTATTGCTAACAGTCTTTCTCAACTTTTAATATGTAATTATTATTATTAGTAGTAGTATAAAATAATAGATTTGCGATACTACTACTACTAATAAAAATAATAATAAAAGCAGATAAAAAATATTTTTAGAAACAACTCAGCAGCCCTTCTGTAATTTGTAAGGATTTTGAGAACCTCTGGTTGAGAAACACTGCTCTAGAGCTCTTAGCTGATGTCACTGCTCTTACCCTGGTTACAGGAAAAAAAGGTTCAGGGTTTCCAGCAATTCATAATTTTTGCCTTTCTCCGCTGAGCCGAGTGAGCAGGTCAGCTGACTGGAGCCCGTCTACACACCTGGCGCTCGCTGCTGATTTCAGAGCTTCACATTTTCCCCTCCTCATCTCCTTTGCATTCAAAATTAGGTGTGCGGACACACACACACACACACACGCACACGCACGTGCACATGTCCCCATACAAACACACACATTAACACAATGAAAATGTAATAAAGGTATGTGCACTACTAGACAAATCATTTGCTAAATGTGCACACTCTAACATTACCCCCAATACACACACACACACACACACACTCAGAGCTTCTCCAAGTTTGTGAACATTATGGAAATTATGCGTCAAAGAAAAAATAAGCTGTGCCTTAAGGCAGGCTTTGTCAAGAATTATGTGCCAAAAGGAAGTAACTGCATGACTGAATGTTGCACAATATCAAGCACATACGCTATATTTAAATACCTGTTACGTATGAAAGCAGTATCATTTACAATGACTGCACATAAATCCATAAAGTACAAAAAAACAATCCACCTTAGGAAATGCCATTCCAACCCATAATTCTCTGGGGCTTGTCTATCCCCAGTTCACTGTCTGGGTTATGAGAAATGGAACTTTGATCAGAGGGATGCGGACTTTCCTATAACCACAGTGCACCGTCAACCAAAACCGCCCTTACTGCATCTTTCAGTTCTGGATCCGAGGACCCGGCTGTTTACTCTGTGTGTGTCTGTGTTTGCATAAGGACACTTTTAGTAACATAGAACTTTACTCATGTCTTCAGACAAAACCATGCATTCAAATCTTTAAAAATACATTTTGTTTCAATATTTAACTAATCAAAATAGACGCCAACCGTCTCTTAACCTTTGGTAAATTCTGGTCTTACAAAAATATCGTTCTCCATCTGCTTTGGAATCATTTGCATCGACTGTCTCACACTCAAGATTGTAATACAGAAATAGAATTCATCTTTAATTTAAGTAGCTTCTTTGTCTAATAAGTTAGAGGTCTCTATTTTATCTAGAGTTATGAGTGAGAGATGAGGATTTCATAGAGGAGAACGAGACTAAAAATGTGATCAAGGGTAAAAATTAAGCTGAAGGCGAGCTATTGAGAGCTCTCAGCCCTAAGTGGTATCTTCAGTCTGAGTGGTGGGGTTTAATGACCTCCTTATGCTTTACACACAGCATTAAAAACCTAGAAATTTACATCCTTTACTCTCTCAAGACCACTACATCCAACACTAACTACGTATTACTTACTATACTGCTAAAACGATTGTGTGAAATCCTGAAATGACTAATGCGCAGGAGACAAGCTGCTGATGCCAGATCAGTGCTCTCTCTTGAACAGCTAGAGTAAACAGAGGAAGCATTTAATCGTGAAGGCCAAACTGTGAGTCATTCTGTACATGTTGTCATGACTAAATAAAACAAACAAAAACAAACAATCAGGAGAAAAAAAAAAACACTGACTGCTTTTCTAACGTAATTTCTATTAATGTGTAATCCAACTGCATGGCTTTTGATTTAAAACAAAAACCAGGCTTTGATCTTGATTTAAAATTCTTCACCACTCAATACTTAAGAAATATAAACTAAAAGCACAAACATGTCTTGCACGTTCCTCAAAAAAAAAAAAAAAAAAAAAAAACGCATACAGCGCAAATGTGCATGTGCCAGCAGACTCTACTTGGCCTGTGATTTAAAAGCTGACCGATAGTCCAAACAAGTCCACGGCCAAGCATCCACACTCAGAGCTGCTGCAAAACACGTATAACCCTGTCGATTGAGTCTGTGGTGGCAAAGGCCAGGTACTTGCAACAGAGCCAGTCCTCCAGGCTGACGCCACCGCCGCTGTGGCCGTCATCCAGTGAGCGCTCGGCAAATTTGATCATCATAAGTGTACGCTTCAAGTCCAGCCAGTTCTGCAGTGCTGCATGGCGCTGAATAGGAAGAGGTGCAGCACGCAAGAGGTCATCACGTGGCCCCCACAGGAGACACTGCAGGCAAGCACGAGCCACGGCCACGCCAATGCGCTCAGCCTCGTCGGTATGGAGCAGGAGACTCGCCAGCCGCTGCAGGCCCTGAGAGTACAGAGAACGAGTAGGGAGCAGTGGCAGTTGCTCTCTTTCCTTCAGGCCAGCAGCCTCTACTAAAGGATTGGGTTGGTGAAGCATCTCGTAGATAAGAAGACCCAGCTGAAACTCATCACACTCGGTGTACCGCAAGACGCACTGCTGCTTGGCCTGAGAGAAGTTGCTGATGATGAGGCGGGCCGGGCAGGCGGAGGAAGCAGATGTTGTGTTGTTGTTGGGCTCTGGAAGGTCCAGGTTCCAGGGATCACCAGGCTGACAGTGCACAAGCAGCAGGTTGTTGAGGTGCAGGTCACAATGAGACACGTGGTAGGGCTTCATGTGCTCTAACCCAGTACACAGCTGAAGCAGCAGCAAGCACACCTGGCGCTCATACAGCTCTGGGTTACGCGAATGCCTTGCTGTAGCTTCCCGCACAAAATCGGCCACCGTCTGAAATGGGACCTCACGTGTGATCACCACCACTCGGCTGCGCAACTTCCCGCCCTGGCACGCCATGTCCACTGGCACTGCTATGTTCCCAAACCCTCTCTCAGCCTGCCTCTTGCTTTCAGACAGCAACTCTTTGCTTCCACCACTTTTCTGCTCCAGATCCTCTTTCTTTTCATCCCTTTCTTCATCGCTCTGCTCCTCATTCTCCCAGGGCATAAGGCGGGCAGGGACATCTGCCAGGAAGTGGCCACAATCCTGCTGGATGTTGAAGTGCAGGGGAAGGCTTTGTCGGACAGCCAAGCTGTGGAACAATTGCTGCTGTGTCTCCTTCACCTTGTACCTGCAGATCTGGGAAAGAGAGAGAAAAAAAAAAAATCATGAATGACTCATCACTAAAACGCTTGAGTTGCATGATAAAAAAAAATAAATCTAAAGCACAAATTATAGTTATATTTATCAGTGAAAGAAAGAGCATTTTCACACATACAGCATGATGAGAACTCACAGAATCGAGACTAAACAGCTGTGCGGCCATAACAAAACCATTTCTTAATGAGACTAATCAGAAAAACAACTTCAATTTGCTAAGGAGCATAAATATTTGACTTTGGATTGGATCTGGGAGCATAAGGAATCATTACACAACTGAACTGGCCACTAAACTTAACTTTACATAGGGGTTCACCTCTCCCGTCATCAATCCATGATCTTGACCAAAAATAAATGCAACTCTTGATGCAAATAAATGTTGTGAGTTTGCATAAGGCTGTCAAAGCAATGCTGTGGCGATTGCTCAGCAAAAATATTTGAGCCTGATTTTTTTTTTTTTGTTGATTCTGTAAAGTGTTTTGAGATTAAAGAATTGAACATGGCGTTGTGCGAGTGCCATGATGAGTGGAGGTGTGAGAACAGTTTGACACACAAGTCTTTTAATTGGGACTTTCCATGTGACTCTGGGCAAATGATGTGTTTATCTACAAGAGTGCAAATCATACACAGTCTTTGATGCCTTTCAACATTGATTATTTTTATGCAAATAATATAGCTCTACCTCTCATTAAAAAGGAACACCAATTGACTGTCAATCTACAAAGTACAGATTCAAAATTCATTCAGCTGGATCAACTAAAGACAAAAATATGATCTACCTTAACAGCATAGTTAATGAGTGGATCCTTAGCAAAAGAGGCTGTATAGTACACTGCATCTTCTGCCTCACAGCATGGCTTGCCTGTGGTCAGCCTGAAGTGGGACCAGCTGTCTGTGCCAAAGCGCAAATGGTCTTTCTGTCCAGCCATGAAGCGGTCCTCACAGCGGCCCGACAGTTTGCGCAACGTGTCAGCATGCAGATTGCGGATGCGGCCTGCCACCTCCTCCCAGCTCTCTAGACCTCTGTAAAGAGCAAGTCTGTGGGACTTACTGGCCGCAAGGCTCTCTGTGCTGCGGCAGCCCCGCCTCTCCCGATCCGCACCTGTGCTGCTGTTACCCGAACGGGAAAGGCTGCGTCCTCCTGCCCCTGACCTCTCCAGTGAGTCCCCAGATTCATCTAACTGTCGGGCATCAGAGCTGAGCGAGGAACTTTGACTGGCCGTCTCCCAGGTGGAGTCCATGTCATAGAGCGGGTTTGCCACACTCAAGCTGACACCCCCTGGCTTGACCTCACCACGGGGTCGGCGAGTCATTGGGTCTCTGGACAGTGAAGGCTCCGTGTTGGCTCGTGGCACAGATTTCTTGGGAAGGGGTGGGGGAGTGGCTTTGGCTCCTGGATTAAAGCTTTCGGATTCAGAATGGACAGTATCATCAAAGGTCTTGGGGTGTCTGGGGTGCTTTGCAGGAATCAAACTAGCCCTGGACTGACCTGGAGAAAGAGTGGGGGACAGAGAAAAGCGGTCACACTTATTATATACATAACCAACAAAAGCTGAGTACCTGAAATGCTACGATATTTAACATGAGACACAATTTATACCTTTCACTAAAGGAGTTAAAGAAAATGTTTAGAATGATCAACAAATTTACTCATAATTTCTAAATAAAAAAAAAAAGGAAGTTTTTTTTTCCTACTGTACATTGGTCAGAGCTCGCTCTTTCAATGGTATCTTTATATTTAATACATTGGAGGAATCGAAACCAGTCTCAGAAAAATAGTCTGTGTATACACAGAGCACTGTATGTGGAAGACAGAGAAACGATGGCAATGTATCTACAATCCTCAATAAACACAAATAACAGTGCGACTCATCATGGCTTACTCCAAAAAGAATGGGATGTACACTATGAGAACTGGACCTTGCACGATAAGTGAAATCAAAATGTTCCTCCGAACCACGTGACGTCACTAACCGCTTTTTTTCAAACTGCTCGCTCACGCACCGTTGGGGGCGGAGTAACACTCGGAGGACAGCGCTATCCGCTCCTTCCGTTTGCGTGAGCTCACAGACGCCCCTGATTGGCTGTAGAGCCGTGATTAATGTGGGAGCATGAAGTACCTCTCATCCCTCCCCTCTGAGAGAGCTCGGCCAATCAGCTCTCTCTAGACCTCCAGCTGCGAGAGGTTACAGCATCACCCGGGCATCGAACTCACGATCTCCGGATGGTAGGGTGAGCACTTTACCACTGCGCCACTTGGAGGCAGTTTTAAATATTTTAGATGTGTGCCAAATTTATTGACACCCCTAAGGAATATTTTTAAATAAATGCAAATTAAAAACTGAAAACTGTACATTATTATTTTTGAATAATAATGCACAAATTAGATAATAGACATAAAATTTAAAGCATTAAAAAAAATACAATTAAGAACAATTGTCTATATATAATAGTATAATATATAATAGTGCTTGTGCTAGACACACTAAACTGCTTTTATACATAAATAAAATTAGTTTTGGCCAGGTTCAGACTTGGTCACACATAAAACTTTTAATAAAGCAATAAGACAAACACACTTTCAAAAAATCAAAACAAAAACTAAAATAACAAAATAATAACATTTATTGTTTTTAAAAAGTTTTAAAAAGGAGAAATTATTAACTATGACAATGACAAAGTGTTTTACGGAATCATGGATTGCACTTTCAGTAAGAATCAAGACTGTTGTCTGTGTGGTGGGTGTTTTTCTTTCTTTTTTCCTTGTCTTTGAATGGAAAGTTAAGGCCTGTGGGCAATTTCGACACCCCATTTTAAAAAACAAACCAGGCTCACATTTGATTTATGACTATCCCCTACTCTAATATTCTGGTAATAACTTTCCTGCACATTGGATTCCCTCCCTCCTACACAATTCTTCCCTGTAATTATTAGTTATGAGGAAATCATACAAGCTTCATCTACATTCTATACAAACACCTAAAGGAACTGTGTTGTTCTGATGTTGACAAATGATTTCATCTTCTATCCAGGACCATCATGCAGACCCTGTGTGTGTTTGTGTATGTGTGTATGTGTGTGTGTGTTTGTATGTGAGCTTAATTTAGTTGGCACATACCTAGGTTGGTGTACGTGGCACTGCATGAGCTGGAAGCAGGAGAGTGTGAGTGAGAGTGTGTGCGTGTACCCTCGTCCTCCTCTGGCTCCCCTAGACTGGCACTGGGTGAGAGTGGACGAACCATGGGCCGCGTCGAGAGATTGGACTGTTCACTCACAGTGGGCAGTTCCACCTTGGCCGGCAAAGCGGTCATGCCAGGTGTGTCAGTCTCTGGACCCTGAACCGGCATCTGACTGTATGAGGTGGAGAAAAAGCAAAATACTCTGTGTGTATTTTGCCTAGTAGAGAATGCGACAGATCATTTCAGTGACTCATTGAGCTTTACTGTAGAGTATTATTATATTATATTATATTATATTATATCAATAATAGTGCCTAAATGATAATGCTTTCTCACAACATATACAGATTTAATGTGTAACAATTGTATAATGAGCATTTAATTTGTAAACAGCCTGTGCTAGTAATTATGACCGTATCAACAGTAACAGAAAAGCAGGCTATACAAAATGTATCTCCTGTTGTTACACCTGTTTACTACAGTAAAATATACTGTGCTGGAAGCACTTTCTATTTCATATTCATAGAAGCAGGATTTCTTAATTAGGGTAAGAGGCAATAAAGGCACAAACACTGTACTGACTCCCTATATCATTATTTTTAATGAAAGGAATTTATCACTCATACTAATTAAACTGTTTCTTTAGTATCATGATGTAAGTTGGTCTGATGTGCCGCAATCCCGCTGTGTTGGCTCCCATGAAACCTAATGATGCCTTCGATGCTGAATCAAATATATATATACACTTTAAAAGAAAAATACATGGTCTGGATACTTCATTTAGTTTAGGAAAAGAGGGTGGGGCTAAACTATTTAAATAATATTTCGATCATGCATGATTTATAATTGATGTTTATCTTGTACTGGATAATTCATTATACATATTACATATATAAAAAATGTGTTATTTTTTTTTATTCTCTATAACATTTATAATTAATATTTATTGTATTAAATAATTTTTATATTTCATTTAATCGCTTTTTATTTTGCTTTTTACCTACACATCCTGGAACAACAAGCCCAAACCACAAGAAATAACTGTATAAAATTTAAAACAGTACTAATAACTTATTATAATATCCTACATAAAACTACATAAAAAATAAGCATAGCCGTCATTCTTTTTAAATCGCATGCACCGTTAAAACAGTAAGTGAACAAGTAAGCAGCGTGAAAAAAATGAAGAAAGTAAGTGTTGTCATAACTCTGGAAGCAAGCTATAGTGTTAGAACTTGTCCTAATCACCTCAACCAATGACCGCTTTGCAATTTCCACATCCAATAAGACATTTACTGCTCAGAAAGCAAGCAAAGACGCACACACACCCGTCTTGAATCAACACCCCAGTCAGCGCATTGTGCTTACCTGCTCTTCTTGCTCACACAACTGCCCATATCTGTAAGCTCCCTCACCTTCAGGCCAGAAGACACAAACTCTCCGCTGGGATCTTAATATGTCTACCTTCCTTTCTCCTTCTTTTTTTCTTTCGGTGCTCGCTCTAAGGTATTTTACCTCTAAGCTGTACTCTGCATGCCTCTTGACACACCCTCTGCTAGTTGCTCACTGAAGGAAGAAGGATTAACACTTCCTTTACCTAGAAGACATGCTTTTATCAGCTCCTGATACTAAATTTGGATTAGCAACAAGATACTATTTAGTTATATAGTATATTCATCCCTCATGACATACCAATGGGAAATACATTTTAAGAAAAAAATGTAATGGTAAAAAATTTCTCACAAAGAACATAAATGTGCACTTATTCTCATGGCTTGTGTACATTATGTACAGTACATCTGGACTATTAACTAGTAAAAAAAAAGTTAAAAATAAAAACTAGACGCAACCAAGTATGGAATGGTTTCCATGAATTCTGATAAAATATGTAATAATTTCATGCAAGTTATCCATGCAACACACAAACCTGCATCCTTAGTTTATCTTTCATCTTAAATAATAGTTGCCATTATTGAGCTGCGCCATGAAACAAATCTATGACCTTGCATTCAAAAGCAATTACTAAAATGCTGAATGTGTGCAAAGAATGAAAGCTTAATACAGTAGCACTTATGGGGACCTCAGTTTTAATGTTTGAAAAGGGTCTAGAATAGTAGGCAAAAAGACAACGTTTGCTTGGCTTTGCAGGTTTTAACGCAATAGTGTGGATGAACACAAAGTGTGTAAACAAACAGTACTAAACACAAATGGCCCTCCAATAGGTGACTCAGTTTTCAAAAGCACATTACAAAGTGTAATAAGACGACCTTTGTTCTACTTAGAACACTGCACAAAGCTAACCGTAGAACAAAACAGGCTCAATTACCCAAGATGCACAAGGATAGCATTAAAATTTTATTCAATAAGCATAAAAAAAAGTATTGGTTAATGGTAATGGTAATAATGCCATGCTGCCTTTGATTATTAAAAAAAGAGAAGAAAAGAAACCTTGCATAATAAAACATAATGCAAAAGGAGTCAAGTTATAGAAGAGGAAATGGAAGAGAAGGAAAGCTAGAGATGACACTTACCTCATCACTTTGCTGATCAAGAGGCTCGCTCTGCTCTTTGGGGGTCCTGACTGGTTGTATGACAGCACTCCACCTGCACCTGCATTTGACTCCTCCACCCTAAGCTCTGCCTCCCCATCACCTCCCGTCCCACTGTCTGGCTTATAGGTAAATATAATGGTGGGTTTTTGGGTAGGATCATCTGTTTTTGACTCTGAAAACCAGTGCTGTCTCTGCAGAGGAGGAGGGGGTAACATGGTGATAACAGTCCCATCCAAACCCACCAGCTTCCCTTTCTCTTTCTCTCGCTCTGCTTTCTCTTTTTGTTCATCCTCATCTTTCCGCCGGCGGAAAAAGCTCTTGAAGGAGATCCAACGTTTGGGCCTGTTACTGTCAGCTGAGCGTCTGCCTTCTGCCACAGGGCTGATCTCACCATCACTCGGCCTGGAGCCCACAGGTCTAGTCCAGTTGCTGAAGTGCCTCTGAAGCAAGTTACTGGCATGATATGGGGAAGAGGTGGATCTGGGTGGGGGGAAAGGGGCACTGGGTTCAGATTTTGGACTTGTGGGAGCCTCAGCTGCTGAGGCACTCTGAGACTTAGGCAAGAGCTTGGACGGTGTGTCCTTGTGAGATTTGGTCAGGCTACCCTCGGTAGGGCAGTTGAGGGATTTGGGTCTGCTGATAGTACCCTTAGTGGCATCAGGGGGAAGAGAGTAGAGCTCCTCAACACTGCATGTCTTGCTTTGAGCTGAGGGTGAGTCTGGAGGAGACTGGGGTGGCTGGATAGAGGCTACTATCTGAGACAACACCATGCTGGCTTTCTCCCTGTGCCCTGGTCCAGTGCAGGTGGAGGTTTGGCACTCACTGCTTACTGCTACAGGTGAATCATCACTGGGATTACTGCTACTGGTGATTTTAACAGAACTGCTTTTTGTCAGACTGCTAGAGGCAGTGCTAAGAACGGGGATAATGTTGGTTCTAGGGCTGGAAAGAGTAACTGAAATGTTGGCTCTTGTACTGCACTCAGGAGTACTTTTGGCTTTGTCACTGTGAGGTATCGTTCTTGTCATGTCTCTCTCCTCCTTAGAATCAGCCGAAACAATTTTTCTGGACAGTTTGTGTTCTGTGGTTGCGCACTGTGCATTTTCAGAGTTGCCGATTTCCTCATATGTGTGACTCTGTACTCTACCTCCTGTTCCCAGTTTGGGCTGTGGCAGCTCCCCACTCACACCCAGAAAACTCTTATACACCGCCAGATTATCATACGCACTCGGGTTAATCACGATTGGCACCTTCACTGCGTTCTTTGAACTGCGTGCATATGTGGGTTCGTCTCTGATGATGATTGGGAAAGGAGGCATTCCAGCATTATTGTAGCTATTAAATTTGATCTCTGACAAATTAGGAGACTTCACAGGTATGGTGCGTGAGGAGGACACGCCAGCAACAGGGGAGGTGGGAGCTGATTTATGGTTGCCTTGTCTGGGAGGGACTGATGACCCAGATGGCGTCCCACTAAGCAACTCTACTTTGGGCATTTTTTGCCGTGGACTAGTGCTGGATGTCCAAACCTCTTGGTAACGGATGTTCCCAGGCTTGTTACAGGAAGGACTGGGTGTAGCAGCATTGGCTAAAGCAGTACCTAGAGAGACTGGTACGGATGGAGAAACTGAAATGAATGGAGATATTGGAGTGGTTGGAGATACTGCTGCAGACTTAGGCGAAAGTGGTGTTTTGGGTGATATAGGGGATTTTGGGGAGAGAGGAGAAGCAGACAGGGGGATGTTTTTTGAGGCTCCTGGATAGGGTGGGGGACCCAGTACTGTGGTTGCGCCTTTGGGCTTGGCAGTGCCCTCAGCAGTTCGTTCCTCAGTGCTGGCCATAGAAGCCGACACATCAACCACAGTGTATGGCTTACAGATGGGAGTCTTTTCCAAACTCACTACTCTGTACGGTTTAGGCTGCTCCTCTGTTGGGCTAAAGCTTATTGTTATTGGCTGGCCAGGGAGTGCTTGCGGTATAGGTCCACCCTCTCTTTGATTAATGTCTTGATCCTGTAATCGGATTGCCAGAACAGCTTTGTGTGTCTCAATGGCTTTAGGTGAGCTCAGTGCTCGGCCTACTGGGTCTTGTTGTACTGCAGAGCTAACTGGAATAGGGTGTAAACCATTGGGCTGGTTACGAGGGACACTACTGCCACTGCTGGAGGTGGAGTCCTCAGGCAGAGAAGATGAGGACTCTGGTGAGGTGATGGATTCAGAGTTAGACAGGAAGCCACTGCCCTGGGGGTCAGAGCCATATGGAAGAAGGCTTTGTGCCTCTCTGGAGTCCATGGAAGGATAGCCATTTAGAATCTCATCATAACTATCATAGTCAACAGCACAGATCCGTTGCAGTGAGCGGTTCCGCAGAGGTACAGTGTTCCACTTCTTACCAGCTGCAAAGGGAACTGGAGACAACGTTGCAGCCCGAAAATTTGCAAAGCGTGGTTGACCCCTCATCCGGATCTCCATAGCCAAAAGCTCTTCATCACTCTCATCCCAGCTCTCATGCTCATCATCGTCGTCGTCGTCGTCATCATCATCATCACTCTCACTTTCCTCTTCATATTCCTCATCCTCCTCTCCATCACTGGAAAATTCTGGGTAGCAGAAGCGTCCTCCCTCAGAACTTATAATCTCTGCACTGTCACTCAAAGAGACACGTTTATTGGCACTGCTGCTATGACCCAAAGCCAGACAGCCGGCTGCAGGCAAACCTCTCTCCAAAGAGCGCCTATATGAGCAGCCGATCCGACCCAAGAAGTCGTCCCTGCTACAGCTCAGATCTGAGCCCAAACCTGCAATCTCCTTCAGCACATCCGTTAAGCCATTGTTGTTATTACTGGTTGGTGGACAGAGAGAGGCAAATTCCTCCACTTCTATCCTTTCATCATTTCTTTCATTGTTATTAGGTTCTGCAGGCCTTTTACGGTTTAAGCCATTGTGCTTCCAAATGGTGAAGCCTGATGCTTTTCCAGACTCTGCCCCCTCTCCCACTTTCTGAGGATTTCCTTCTAGATCTAGCCCCACCCCAGAGCATGGGAGCATCATGGTGGGCTTTACAGCAATGGTGGGCTTTTTTGCCACAGGAGGGCGGAACTGGCCAGAACGGGAAGAACTGCTGCTTCTCTGAGTGTTGCTAGTAAGGTTAGTGTTGATGACAGAACTGCCGCCTGTGGGTGAGTGGCTTGGGTGATTAATGATATTTGAGCCTCCAGTGGAGATGTTACTATGTTGGGTGAGGCCTTGTTCAGGGGGACACTTATGTGGAACCCCTTCAGGTAGGCAGTGCAGACTTTTGGGCTTAAAGCAGTTCTTGCACTCGCCAGGCTTCCACACGTGTTCAGTGAAGGTGTTGCAAGCAGACATGTCTGCAGTGCTGGCAGCAGCACACTCAGTGGACCGGAAAGCGCTCCATCACAGAGACAGCTGTTACAACACTGCTGCTCAAAGCTGCTACAGGCCAACGGCAGGGAAGCACCTTCCACGTAGAACACTGACAAATCTACCTGAAAAATAAACAATTAGAGGTAAGACACTGTTCATTACTGAAATAACTTACTTCTATAAAATATTACTTAATTGTGTACTTAATGAACAAAGCCACGTTAATATTAAGAAATGCATTTGCTGTAGGTTTCCAGCAGGGGGTGCAGCGTGCCTAACAGTCAGTGCCCAAACCCCAGCCACTGGATGCAGTGCCGGTCCCAAGCCCGGATAAAATGGGAGGGTTGCGTCAGGAAGGG
>JAQMYJ010000012.1:26057107-26068370 GCA_030014305.1 Clarias laeviceps | reverse complement strand
AAGAAGTTACAGGTCTGTGAGAGCCAGAAATCTTGCTTGTTTGTAGGTGACCAAATACTTATTTTCCACCATAATTTTCAAATATATTCTTTAAAAATACTACATTGTGGTGTTCTGGATTTTTTTTTTCTTATTTTGTCTCTCATAGTTGTGGTATACACATGATGAAAATTATATGCCGCTACTTGCACAATTGGTGGCTGACTATATACAGTGGGGCAATATACAATGTATATATATATATATATATATTTTTTTTTTTTCTTCCCCACTGATCCCTGTTTCCTGGTAAATTCAGATGATTGAACATGATTTCGGCACACACCTGTCTATGATCTGTCAAATGATCTCAGAAATCCTAACCGGGACAACATTCCTCAACTCCAAATTGAGCAAGTGACGTAAAATCAACATGGCCGCTCTCATTCACAGCACAAACAGAAAATGCAGCAATGAGGTACCTATAAAGGAGTTAGACTGTATATACAAACATAAGATTTAGATCATTCAACTTACATACACACATGTTCATTTATTAAATCTAACACTGACTCTGACTCTAAAAGTTACTGTTGTGAGGAAAGCAGTCAGCACAGTTACTGTAAATGTTGCTCAATCCGTAGCTAGGATGAACGCAAGCAGTATCATTCCAAACACTGACTTCACACATCTGATGTAAGTGAGATGAAACACATTTGTATTGTATTCACTTATATGAAGAGTGCGCTAACCACAGATGAGAAGAATTAAAGAAAGTGGGCTAATTACATAAGCAAAAAAATAAATAAATGTGCGAACTACCTCCAAGCAAATGATTGCAATTCTGTCTACACAGATTCTTCAGATAAAAAAAAAAATAATAATAATAAAATAAAATATTATAATATCAATCATTAAACAAAGACTTAAAAGTTCACCGGGCTCATCCGCATTTCTACAACTTTGAGACTGACTGAAGTGCAACAGGAAATTCCAGACGCTACACCAAGGCCAAGTTTCTGAGTAAAAACAGACGCTGTATTATTTTTATTATGAAATGTTACTAAAAATTGGGAACAGTGCTTAGGGAGTTTGTAATTCCTGAGATTTGAGAGACAGAAAGGTCAAACAGCCATGTGTCTGGAGCATAGCCAAATATTACTGAGCATTCGTCATCTGGCCACACACACACACACACACACACACACACACACACACACACACACAGTGAGAGAGAGACAAGAAAGATTACTGATTTTCAAGCACATGCTCATATCATTGCAAACAAATGATGTAGTGCTTATAAAAGCTCAGAGGCAAAAGGATTAAGTGTGTGTGTGTGTGTGTGTGTGTGTGTGTGTGTGTGTGTGTGTGTGTATTCGATATGAAACGTATTATCATGAAGTCTTCTAAAAGCAGAAATAATATTCCCGTCCCTCAGTCTGAACACTCATTCTTTCCCTGTGCAGGTTTTAACCCGTGCTCTTACTTAACACACAGCTTTGTCATGCCATGTATAAGCATCGCACTCGTATTCCTTCACACGAATGACTCTCATGCTACTAGAGACCCTTGACTGGCACATCGTCATGAAGGCCATGCTGACAAACACCAGCATGTGCTGAAAGACAAACAACGTGCTTAGACGATGACGTGCCCCGTGTGCTCAAGGTCCTAAAAGGAGATGGATTTATGTTCCTATAGGACAGGAATCGCTGTGATTTATGGCCAGTGTCAGTGCTATATTTCAAGAAAAAAAAGAATTAATATTTTGAAAAATAACCCATAATACTAAATCGTTCAATCTGAAAATTTTTAAGATCATAATCATAATACTATGACAAAATGGCAAATGTTAATGATCAGTTTACGCTTAAATAATGTAATGTTTCATAAATACAATTATATTATTATTATTATTGTTGTTGTTCTTTAAGTTGAACTATAAGGCAAAATTCTCTTTTGAAGCATTTTTAGATGTTCAGATGCGTCTCCATTGTGCATGTTACATCAAACCCGTGAGGAGAAAAGACTTTGTATTATCCAGGGCTTAAACAAGCCATTCGATTTCCTCTCTAATGTGACATCAAATAAGAAGATCCCCTGCCCTGATTTGTTGCTCAGCTCCGCTGTTCTCTGATGGGGCGTGGCTCAGCTACAGCTCAATTAAAAAGAAACAATGAAATCGTGCATTCAGAGGAGGAGTGAAACAAAGGGAGCCTGAGGTATAAAAGAAATTGCAATATCTGAGGGGTATTTCAGCGCCAGCATTAACACACTTTGGGGAGCTCAGAGTGCTGTTTTAACTCGTTCATGAAAAATATGGGTCCTTTTAGTTTAATCGCTATAAACCTTACTCTTTGCAGCAGTTTCTGCACCAGTTCTGGAATGTTGGTTAAAATCCTGTGAAGTGCTTCTTTAAAAATGGTTGCAATGGCCCTTATTGTTCCATTACTATTGTAGCTTCTCATTCCTCTATCTTTCCATCAGCACTAATGTTTGAACATTTTGTTATTGTGAAGTTAATTGCTCTGCTGGCTTTACAAGCTTTCTGCTGCTGTTGAACAAAATGTATTTATTTTTTTTGTTGTTGTTGCAGTAATGCATTTCTGCTTTGTCTTCAAACTTTAAATTGCAGGTAGTGGTCACCTTCAAGGCTACTGATAAGCACATCTGTACATCTGAGAACACTTACTACAGAAATCGAGAACCAATGTGTTACAGCACAGGGACCCATAACAGCACTTTAGTTTTTCGTTCAAGTCTATATGGCAAGTTTTCAGGTACTGATGCTGAGCGCTCTGGAGCTCCACTCAATTACCCATCATTTTTTCCCCCATTATGATTCTCATTGACATCTGTACTGTAAAACTACTCTCACTGTTCATAGCTCAACTAGCCTAGAAGGTGACCAGGGCCTGCAATTTCTCCTTCAACAACTGAGACAATCTGGTGCTCAGGGACAGAAAAGTGCATCATTTTGTCATAGTATTACAACACTGTTACCTTTTTACCTCATAATTATCAGACATACTGTGTGTGACTTCATTTTCTTGAAATATTTGTAATTTTGAAACAGTGATTCCAAAATGCCATTGTAGAACACCATGATGACATGTCTGAGGAATGTTCATAATTTAAACATCATTAATTAATTAACAGGTAAAAAGTCCCAGGTGATGTTTCCTCCTGCGTGTGGAGCTTCTGATGAAGAGCAGTAAGGTACAGGTGCAGTAAGTGCACAGGAGGGCTAGGAGCACACATGAGCACAGTGGTGCAAATGGACAAAAGTGCACAGAACATTCATGCAAAACAATAATGACTGAAATCTGTACACTCATGAGCTCTACACGACTGTGAGAAAGAACGAGGGAGAAACTAGAGAAAGGATATGCACTGTTTTATTTTTCTTTACAAGAGCTGGTGATATGTGACGTTTAGGAATTATGCATGCCTGGATATGTCCAGAGGGGTAAACAGAGTCGAGCCCGAGACACCGAGTATGCACTGAGTATGGAAAAGACTAGGACTGGAGTCTTTCCGGTTAAACACTGGGACACAGTTTGCATTAAATGGCTGAGGAGGGGAAAAAAGACCATAAAAAAAAACTACTAAATATCTCATTTTAATAAAGCTAAAATAAAAAAATAAAGTCCTTAATTTGTGTACTTTTAACAAGTCATTTGTGTTCTTAAGTTATTTAAATATTTCTGTTGATACTAAATGGTGTTTATTTAGTAATTTATCTTATTTAAGTAGTTATTATAGTTTCTATTAACTTCTACTAAAAATAATTTTTGTGCCTAGGGTGTAAAGTTGCCTGCATGCATTACAGCATAGATATTTCATTTATAGGTTTTAAACATGTCTATGGTGACAACAGTAGTAGAATGTGCCTTAAGAAAGTGTTCGGCCACCAGAAAGCCTTCAATCCACTCTGGCACAGATTCTCCATGTCTCTGCAAGTGATAAACACCGCTCCTCTAAAGATATGCCTTCAGTCAACGTTTGGATGAAGTTGGTGGTGCTCAAGAAGCAACGTCTCGTCCTGGAAAATGAGGCAAACTAATAATCCAGAATCAGCCGATTCGAGTGACAGCAGCATTTCAGGTGGTAAATTCCTAGCTGTCTGCTTTGCATCACTTTAGCTGACCAGCTAACTGGAATTGTAGGTAAGAGCTCCCAGCTTCCACTCTTCAGAAAACCTATGGGGGACATCAGGAAGGGTTTGTCCAGTTCTTTTTTTATACAGCCTATTGTGGTGTGCAGGACTATCTAAAATGCCAGACCAAAATCTCACACTGGTCCGATCTGTTCAGGGCCACAGCATATTATTTCCATCAAGAAGAAATAGGCACTAATGTTGCTAGTGAAAGTGTCTGGTGCAGTCAACATGCCATCACGCACACAGACATTTTTATTATATCCTGATAGTATGAGGGGAAATTGCTCAGGTTTAATATGCTCTAAAACTCCCCATAATCTCCCCATTCACTGCACGTCCACGTTTATGTCTTAATCCACAACTTCTACCGTCATGGAATCCATACAATGGTGCAGCTCAAGACTGACAGAGAAACTGGCTTCAGTTTAAAAAAAAAGAAAAAAAGCAGACACCTTATGGTTAAAGAGACATCTAGCAGCTGTATTTTGAGAGGAACTGGCACTGACAGGCAGCAGCAAATCAGGAATTTGAAAGAGAGTGTGATGTAAATGGCAATGAGCCTGTGAGCCTGATGCAAGTAAAAATATGACAGACGCGCAGGGTGGATGCAAAAAAGATGAAAATCTATCTTGTCCTACTATATTGTGTAGCTCAATGTTTTCATGAGCCCTTTTCCCACACTGGGAATATTGCATCGTCATTGTATCCTTAGTGACATGGGAAAGACGAGATCTGGGAGAACCCCCTCATTGTGGACCAGGGGTCTGATGCGTCTGTCATGCCGTCACAGCGGGTTTAAAATGCTGAGCAACTAACCCACAACTATTTTATATAGAGTCGATCAGACATTTCTACAGCACTTAAATGCTGCTAAAACTGTAATGTGTCAGAAATGATGATCTGAAAGATCACCTGAGATTGAGACTGATCAGCAGTTCCAGACTTTTATTTTGTGTTTTTTAAATTGCAAGTGACAACACTGGGCTCATTCTAACATTAAGCATAAAATGTTAAAATAACCTTTTTCTGACAAATCCTGCATAATGATTCTTTACAAGAATTTGTCTATGATTGGTTAGCGATGATGTAAAAGCATGAATGCATGAACAGCAGCTCAGTTAAACACCTCGTTAGTGAGAAACGGCAGTGAATTTGAGAGACAGAGTGAATGACACCTCAACACTTAGTTCACCCATTCTGGTTGTTTTAAAAGCAATGATATGTGTGGTATTTCTGACGCATGCGATACCCATCACACTAGAAACAGATGTTTTTGTGTTAAACGTCACGCCTATTCTAATAGTGGAATGCAGAGTGCTCCTTGAACACACACACTAAGATGGCATAGTATCCAATTTGTGAATTCTGTATGAATTACCTTTATAGTGTGATTTCTGTGTTTCATTATAGTGTAATTTTGTTAATGGTAATGCACACTGCTTTGTTTGCATCAATGCCTTGCTGCTAGCAACATCCTGGGCCAACAGGCACGCTATAAAACAACCAGGTTTACCTTCAACTGATGAACCACCCTAAGATCCTTCACCCAACAGAACCATTTAGAGTGCTGTGTGCTTGTGCTCTTAAATCCCTTGAGGTTTTCTTCACAACAAGGAGAGGCAGTGTGCACAAAATGAATCAGTTTAACTGGAAGAGGGAAGAAAGTGTAGCAGTTCTCACGTGAGGGTGAGTGCTGTATTGCTGGATATAGCATGAGTGTGACACTGCTTTCATACAACGGTTTCGCAAACAATTTAACATCAACAGGCTTTGATTTGTTTCTTTATTTAACCTGTTCATTTGCTCTGTCAACACTTATACTGGTGGATCTAACTAACCGCAACTGGCAGAGATGGTGACTGACAGTGTAATTAACGGGCTAGTTTTAAATCCTTACCGGTAATATGTAGCCAAGGAGGGAGAAGAATAAAGCCGAAAGGTGGTGGACCTCCTAAGTCTAAATCTCCTAAGTTTTTCGTTGTATTTTTACTTATTTCGCTATAAAATCTCAGCTGCATTAACTTTTGGGTTGTGGGGGTTGAATCCCAAATAGTGTTAAAGGGAAAGTTAGTGTGTATAAACAATTGTCACACACACCCTTGATCAGGGGTTGGAGAGCGATTTGGAATTCAGTCTAGGATCTAGTTAACTTTGTAGCTGTAAGTAAAAGAAGACAGATGTTTCAGATGTGATTCGAAACGACTTAGTACCAGTTATTAAGGAGGCAAAGTGTTGCTTAAGATGACATTATTAAATATGTTTTCTTGCTGAAAGTGCTTCTGTGACTGGTTTTAAATGTGGATTTTTGCCAGGCAGCTACTCTCTCCTCAGTACTGAGGACACCACGACCTACTTTCACCCATGCTGCGACCAACAGTTAGAGTAATTAAGAGTAATTAGAACACCAGGGACACAGAGTTATACATATAGTTAAACGTCCCAGTGCTGTTACCATCCATTATCATCACTCGTGGAATAGTCCATTCATACTGTTCACTCCTATTGTTGTATAATGCAATTTATTTCTTACCAAAGTTAAGTGAGTAATTGAAGTTTCTCTCACCTCGAGTGTTTATTTACAAGAATATGTTTGGCAGAAATTTGGCTCTGATTATAGAACGTACAAGAGAAAAATAATAATCATATGACAAGAATTCAGAAATAGGAAATAAATTTTAGAGTCTGCCGATCATGCAGAGCCGCAGCAAACCAAGCTCTGCTCTCCAGGTTGCTGCACGGCTTGGCTTTGTTGTGTGTTCAACACTTTTATTTTCACTCGTGGAGATCAACTCGGTATCTCAGTCAACAGATGATATGTAAATGACTGCCTGGAATATCGCTGCTGCGTAAGCCAGGCCTGAACCAGGATCACTGATACAGTCTTTGAGCACCGCTTTGTTTTGTGAGTGAAAGCTGATTTTAACAAAATGAGTTGGCATAACTCCTTCCCTCCTGTCTTCCAGTGTAACCATAACAACTGGATCGGAGAATTAAAAAAAAAATTTTTTTAAATAAAAAAAAAAGTGTTCTCTCTCTCTCTCTCTCTCTCTCTCTCTTACATGCTCACACACACCCTCACTCTTATAGCCAACTCCAAGATTTATTGCACCTTTCATGAATAACACATGCAATCTGTTGCTATTTTTTAGTTTATACATACAAAGACAAATACAATATATATTTTTTAAATATATTTTTTTGGTTGTTAGGCACTTTTTTTAATGTAACGTAACAGTGACTAATCAACATTTCTGACTTGGAAATGACTGTGAAAGAAGGTCAAGTACTACAGAATATCAGCTCTTTATTTCAGAACCCCTTGCTTTCAGAAATGAACCTACTGAACCCCAAATGAAATAGACAAAAACTTTGATTTTCAAGTAATTAGATCTGGTAGCACTTTGTTCATTTTGTAGAAAAGTTCCCTTTTCATGCAACACATACCCACCCAAACACACAAACAGTGTCACTGAATGACTAAGACGACCTCAATCATCTGGCCTGTTTTACTGACAAACACCTTAAGGCAGGATACACAAACATCTAATTAGAGAGCACCACTGAAACAGCATTTCTCTCTCACACACACACACACAGTCTAAGCCTGCCAGCTACAGCTGCTCATGCTGTGATAGAGGAGAGACTTACAGTGCGATTGCAGTCAGTCACAGCAGTATGCTTGTGTGTATGCAAGATCCTTGATATGCCCAGGCGTCGTTTCTACCCATATATTAATCTCATTATACACTAGTAACTCACGCACAGCTCCTGGCATGTTAACACTGCCCACTCATCTCTCTCGCTGAGACAGATGTCCAATGCAGAAACATCTCTGCAACACAAGACCAGAAAAAGCTCCAGATTTCCCATGAGCCTCGGTTCTCCAAACTGATGAAGTAAAGCTGCCTGAGGTAGTGCACCACTCGGAGTGCAGAACTTTCATAAAAACATTATCCTGTTGGTTAATTTCCCTGTGATTATCACAAAGCATGTCTGTTTAGCCTCATGAAGGGACTAGCTGCTGTGTGAAATACTCCGAAAGAGAGACAGAAAATGAGGTACGAGTTTTAACATGCATACAGAGAATTAGAAAGACAGCGAGCAAGCAAACTTTCACACAACTCATACATGCAGCTACAGAACAACGTGTATGTTAGAACAAACAGAATAAACATATTTTAATGGGATTCATAAGGGATAATAAGAATTGAATTCTTGATATCAAAATTATATTTTTTACTAGTAGGAATAAACATTTTATTATAAAAAATAAAAAAAAAACTAACAAAATTTCACTTTTATTATGAAAAATTCAATTATACAATTCTGAGTGAAAAATAAACTTGCACATGTAGAAATTAAACTTTGTAGGAAATATTAATTTTACTAATAAAAATAGATTTTTGCTAGTTATTTTTTTTATTAGTAAAAATAAAATTTCTTATAGGCAAAAATATTAAGGTAATAACTAAAAAAAATTCACATTTTGTGTTTACTAATATATATATTTAATATTTTACTTGCAGAAACCTATAATTACAAGTTTACTAGCCAAAACTCAGTTGTGGATTTGAAGGAGACAGGAATACAGTGCTATGGTGATTTACTTGTAGTCCAAATTGAATTATAGATACATTCAATATGAATTCTAATGGGTAAAATATACTTCTGACTAGAAAACATTAAATTGAAATTTTGTTTTGATATATGTATGTAATTCTTTTCATAGAAAAAAATACTAGTGCTCTAATTAGCGAAATAAAAGTAATGTAAAACTGGAAATTAAATTTTGCTAGTGACTTTTTTTTTTTTTACCAGTGAAAAGTACATTTTTGCATTTTTAATTAGTAAAAATGAAAGTCCAATAACAAATTTAAACTTCAAGAACTGAAAGAAGTAAAAATTTCTTTTGTGCATAAATAAATTGAATTTCAGAAATCAAAAACTCAAATTACCTTTTGTATAATTAAAATTAATAGTATTTCAACTAATTAAATTAATAGCAATTATATCTAATCTAATCTAATATATATAATATACGTATATCTTAACTTCTGGCAGAAATGTTATTCTTTTGTTGTATATTATTATATAAGAACTTTTGAACTTCTACCATTAGGAATTAAAAGGGTTTGGCACTAATCTCTTTTACAGAATTGAAGCACAGTGGCACACTGTTAAGCTCTTCCTGTCGGTAGTGTTTACAGAACATTACTCAGCTGGAAGTGGACTGTTTTGTGACCAGATGTGTCGCTTACGTGTCACTTCCCGAATGAAATCTAGTTTACAATGTTTACAGTAAATTCTAATAAGATCTGCTACAACACTTCTAGAATGTACAATACTGTGCAAAATGTTGGACAAATGCCACAAAGCAAACATACCTTAATAAAAAAAAAAAAAAAGAATACTACTACTAAACATTTGTATATTAAAAGATGCATCAGTGGTCTCAGGTAAACCTTGTCCAGTTTTATGAGGAAATGAGTTGGTGTGCTTTTCTTTTAGGTTCTAAAGTTCTTTTAGGGATTCTGACTGTCATACCTGCTTCTGTTTCTGTAGACAGAACCGAATAGATTTAATTGTTTTTTTGTGAAAAGTGTTGTGTTATGTATGCCAGTGAAGGAAGTAACATTGTATAACATTTTCCTATAACATTCATTTTTGTTGTTAGAAAAGTAATATTTGGAATCAATTTTTTATTGGCTCAATAATGCCGAAGTTATACAATAGGTGGAATTACTTGAAGCCAGCTGAAGGTATAATTTGTTATTGTTGTAAATAACAGATTACAATATTCAGTTTGAATGCACTCATTTCTAAAATTTGGTTGTTTCTAAGCTAGCTAGCTGTCATTTCTTTCTTGCTTTTTGGGACTAAATGGTAGACACTGCTAATGTTGACCTGGTTTTAGAAAAGTCTTGAAAGAAAATGAAACAAAAAGGCATCTACAGACTAGATTGTAAGTTTGAATCTCGCTTCTGCTCTCTGCGTAGATTCTTTTCATCCCAGTGCCTGCTGGCTTTCCTCCAGGTAACTCTGGTTTCCTCCCACAGTCCAAAGACATGAAGTGTAGGATGACTTTTAAAATTGCCAGTAGTGTACAGTGTGTGTGTGTGTGTGTGTGTGTGTGTGTGTGTGTGTGTGCACGCGTCCCCTGCGATTGGCTGGCACACCATCGAGGCTGTCCTATGCCTAGGCCCACCGCGGCCTTACACATGGTAAGTGGTATAGACAGTTAAAGATATTTTATGGACATAATCCATCCACAAATCTGAAAAATTTAATATGCCCTTATGCTACTTAACGTATATTAGATTAGAGATATAAATACAGAGGTACCTGTGGCATATGAACGCCCCGCCTCCCGAATTTTCGCCTTAAGAACCAAAATTTTGCAAGAAATTTGCCCTTGCATGAGAAGCATTTTCAGCATACGAGCGACGAAGCCATTTGCACATACTTCCGCTAGCCGATGAAAACTTTAGTCAATGGAGTGCGTCAATGGAGAGCCAAGCAAAACGAGTTTATATATTTTGTGTTTTTTTTTTTTTTGGCATTTTGTGCAAGATTTAGTAAAAGACACAGCACCATGGGTCCTAAAAAAGTTAGCAAAAGTACCGCAACAAGAAAAAAATGGAGCAACATTCTGTTTAGTTTTTAAAACAGCCGGTGCCAAGAGGAATCACAAATTAACGTTAAGTGAGTTTTAATGTCTATTTCATATATTTACCCTATATACGTCTTTTTTTTTTTTTTCCTTTTTAGGATTTTCTCTAATTTAGTCGTACCTAATTCATCCCGTCACTGGGGGGTTCCCACATTAAGCTACTACTACCACTCAGTCGGGAGGGTCGAAGACTATCACATGTTTCCTCTGAACCACATGCCAACCGCATCTTTTCGAAATGCTCGCTCACGCACCGTTGGGGCGGTGTAACACACACGGAGAACAGCGCTATCCGCTCCTTCCGCTTGCATGAGCTCATAGACGCCCCTGATTGGCTGTCCCACGTGATTAATGTGGGAACACTAATGGCGATTTTCCACTGCGTGGTACGACTCGGCTCGGCACGGCTCGTTACGGCACCGCACGGCTCAGTTCGACTCGGTTTGCGT
>JAQMYJ010000012.1:26014715-26028587 GCA_030014305.1 Clarias laeviceps | reverse complement strand
AGAGAGAGGGAGAGAGACAGAGACAGAGACAGGGAGAGAGAGAGAGACAGGGAGAGAGAGAGAGAGAGAGACAGGGAGAGAGAGGGAGAGAGAGAGAGAGACAGGGAGAGAGAGGGAGAGAGAGAGACAGGGAGAGAGGGAGGGAGGAGGTACAGCAATAAAGCAAAGCTAAATTTAGTGCGTCTCAGTGCCTGGCATGCTGAGGGCAGGGAGGGTCCGAGACCAATGCCAAATGAAAGCAAACACAAACACACACAGCTTGTTACTGTATTATTTAATTTACAGAAAGAGTTCTGCTGGCTGCTCTCTACAACATCCCCTTTCAACACAAAAATATTTCATGGCAAATATTTGAATATCGCAAAAATATGATTCATTAAATTATAAAAATTATTATTTTTAAGTTTTGCATGTTCTCCCCACATGGGTGTTCTCTGGGTGGACTCATGACTCTAAACTGCTCCTAGGTGTGAATAAGATTTTGTGTGCGGGTGTATTTTCCCGCCTCACTCTCATTGTTCCCGAGACGGGCTCCGGATTCACCATAACCCTTCCCAGGATAAAGCACTTCCTGAAGGTGAATAAATGACTGGATTTGGTGTGAGTAATGTTTATACAACTGTGAGTGACTTCATGACTTCTGCTTACACATCAATAAAATCTGCTCATGGGAACCGCAGTTATCAGCACACCGGTCTTGGAGTTTACAACAGGACCTCATTAGAAGCGCATCAGAATTGCACAACGAAGTGGAAAACCTGCGTTTAAAATGCTGATGCTCCTTGGAAGCTCTCTGTAAACTGACTGTCTGTCGGGTTCATGTTTGTGTACTGCTGCTATGGTAATCTCTAATATCTGCCGGGAATAGTTAAAGTCAAAGAAGAGGAAAAAATGACAAAGTGGGAGGGGGGGAGGGGGGGAACCTGCTAGAGCAATCAGATTATTACTCACATGGTTTAGACAGATGAAGCAGAATACATACAGAATGACATCTTTATCCACCAAAATGTGAAATTAAAGCAAGGGTTTCAGAAATACAATGCTGATGGAACGTTTTCCACATTTTATGTTTCTCACTCATCTTAAAAGGGATCATATTTCCCCTAAAAACAGGTGTGTATTTTTTTATAAATTAACAAAAAAATATATAAAGACTGAAATATCCCATTTAAAGACATTTTCTGACCCTTTGTTATGACACTTGCAATCGAGCTTTGGTGAATCCTGCTCCTATCAGTGGTCCTTGAGATGCTTCCGCACCTTGACTGTGTGATTCTATCGGACATGATTAGGTATAAGGTTTAACAGTATGTTGTGCACGTCAGCGTAAAACAAATACATGCGGTTTAGAGAATTATCTCAAAAAACCCACGAGACAGGATTGTGCCAAGACACAGATCTGAGGATGGACTACACGGTACTTTTTGCAGCAATTAACACACCCAAGAGCATGTAGCCTCAGTCATTCTCAAAAGGAAGAGATTTGAATCTTTCCTGATCTGGCCACCCAGCCAAACTGAGTAATTGGGAAAAAATGATCAGACAAATAGCTAAGTAACACTGCAGCACTCCAGCAATCAGGCCTTCACAGTGGCCAGACAGAAGACGTTCCACACTAAAAGTCACATGACTGTCAGTTGGGAGTTTGCCAAAAAGAACTGGAAGGACTCTGGGACTATGAGAAACAAAGTTCTCTGGTCTGATGACACAAAGATTGAACTCTTTGGAATCAGGAAATTGCCACTGCATATCACCTTATTAAAACCATCCCTAGAGTCGAACACGGTGTTGGCAGCATCATGCAGTGGGGATGGGTTTTTTTTCTGTGAGGGAGAATATTACTACCCTGTGTGAAAACCTTCTCCAGAATGCTCGGGATCTCATGCTGGGGAGGTAGTTTACATTTTAACAAGACAACGACCCAAAGCATACTTCCAAGAAAGCACTGGAGTGGCCCAGCCACTGGACCTGAACCAAATAGAGCATCACTGGAGAGACTTGAAAATAGCTGTGCCCATCTATCCTGGTTGAGCTTGAACAATTCCGCCAAGACGAATGAAAGAAGCTTCCAAAAGAAAGGAGTGCCAAGCTTGTAGCATCATTCACAAGCATACTTGAGGCTGTCATGGCTGCTGAAGGTGCTTTAACCAAGTACTATGTGGTGGGTCTGAATACTTTTGTAAATTGGATATTTCAGTCTTTATTTTTTTTTTTTAAATCAACAAAAAAATAAAAACATTTGCTTTGACATCGTGAAGTATTGTGTGTAGAATGGTAGGGGGGATCTGAATCCATTTTAAGATGAGTTTGAAACACTGGCACTGCGCAAGAACTCTTCAGGAAGCAGCAGTCGGGAGAGAGAGTGTGTGTGTGTGTGTGTGTGTGTGTGTGTGTGTGTGTGTGTGTGTGTGTGTGTGTGTGTGTCTTTAGTGGTTCATGTAACAGACTGAGTGGGTGAAAATCTGGTATGGGAGGTGTGTGTGTGTGTGTGTGTGTGTGTGTGTGTGTGTGTGTGTGTGTGTGTGTGTGACGCATATCAAATGACTCCAGCCAAACATGAGGGGGGCAGGTGCTGTGCAGGGACGTTGTTTTTCATTTAACTTTGGAACACAATGCTCTTGCTACTCAATCTGTAATATTAAAATGCTACACAAAATATTAACAATATATTTTTTTAAATACCTGGAGAAGATCCCAGGAAGTATATTTTTTATAATAATATACAAGATCTTCGAACACTTTATATATCATATTATGACCAATCATTTTAGGTAAAAACAGAGACTTATACACCACTGCGTCCACATCACTGTTATATGGCTTTACATTCGTAATTACTTTTAGCCAATAAGCATTTTGACCTTGTGCGAGTTGTTGAAGCGAGAGACATAGATTACTAAATATACAACTGTACCCAGTGAGGAAAAAAATATACTTCAGGAAAGCTGGAAGCAAAAAAGTATGCAGAATGCAATAAAGTTATTGCCTTACATATTTAATAGAAATAGTGAAGTCAACATGGAAGCATTTCTCCAAGGTTGTCACTACTATTTTACATTATTTTAGTGCAAGAACTGAGTCCAAGCACGCACTGCTTTTTCCACTACTTGCAACTAGCTATAATGCTGCATTACAGCACAAATTCAGTCACCACAATTTATAGTGCCACTGATCTTTTCCTTTAAAAGCCATCAGTCTGAACTCACTTAATTTCCAACCTCTGATTAGGAAAAAGCAACATCCCTCATCTCAGATCTTCCTACTTGGAAACTAGCGATGGTTTTCTCAATAGCTGATCAGGTGAAGGGTAAACAAAACAGCTTTTCTTATTGATGCACTCAACAGCTACACTTGATTCAAGGATTCACCTGGCAGTGTGGTAGACCACCCGTCCCCATCTCACCCTTCAGGTGCTGTGTCTTAACACAGGCGATGTGAGGAAAACTCGACGTAGAATTAACCCAGGGAGGGCTGCATGACCCGACAACATTCCTAACAGAGTGCTCTGAGGATGTGAAGACCTCAACATCTCCCTGAGCAGTGCTGCTGACCAGCCTCAGAGATCGCCATTAGCACCACGTCCCTTGGTGTTCACCTAGTAGAGTACCTTAATTGGTCTCTCAACATTGGCTCCAGATCCAAGAAAGCCAAAACACATCCCCACTGCATTCTACATACAGGTGGATTATAGAGATCATCCTGAACAGCTGCCTGGTTCGGGAGTTGCAATGTCACTGCTTGTAAGACCCTGCAACAGATACGGAGGACTGCTGAAAAGAAAATAGGAGACTCTCTGTCCTCCATCATAGACATTTACATCACACAATACGTCCACAAAGCTGGCCAGCAAAAATACTGAAACACTCGGCTCCACGTGATCAGACTGCGCAACGGTGTCTTTCCCCAAGCCTTCAGACTCCTCTATATTCAGGGAGTGGCCTGACAACAGCAACGCACACACCAAACAAGCATAATCAAAGCAAATTGTGCATATTATTTTGCCAAACTGGTGTTAATAGACTGTAAGCAAAATTCTGTATTAACCAGCATGCTATTTGTACACTTACCACATTATTTATTATTTATTGTAATATCCCTTTGTATTTTATTCTCACGAAAACGGTGTATTGGTCGGCTATATCTTGTACTTTACTAGATGACAGTTTTGTTCCGTTTTGTTGTTAGTAGTAACTATGTGCACTTTATGAAGTCCTGCGTTTTAGTGTAATTAAGTTGTGCAGTCTCAGGAAGGTCTGCGTTGTTTTGTGGAGCACCATGGTCCTGAGGGAACCCCCGCAGTGTTCTGCACCAGATGTATATGCTTAAAACCGACAATAAAAACCGCTTGAACTTAAAGAAATGTTTCTCATGGCCGCTCTATAATCTATAATTATCCTTCTCCTCAGAGTGGTGAGAGATTATACGGTACGATATCACATCCTGTTATTTTACTAGCGCAAATTCCTACTTCACACATTGCATTTTATTTTAAATGAAATTCTAAGTGTACTTAAACCACTTCAATGCTCATGCCTATCAATTTTGTAACTGAATCAAAATACGGGCATGCGTTTGAGTCTTTCCGTTACGTCTGCTGCTCTAGGAGTTACAAACATTTAGAGCAGGGTGCACGGCTGTTAGCTCGGCGCTAACAGAACATTGAAAGTCACTTTGTTTTGTTACAGCAAAGTGGCAGCACAAGAGCGAAAGTGAGTAGGCAAGTAAAAGTTATTCATAAACTTCACTGAAAGTTTTAGCATTGGAGTTTTAAAAGGCCTAAAGACAATCCCGAGTTAAATTAGCCAAATCCTGCGCCTGTGGATTTGCCAGTTCCAAAATGGGGCCTTTTTCCCGCTCATATTTTTTCTTGTGCTTTCTTCCAAAGACTACTGATATATAAAAAATAAGATACAGAAAATAAGCAACAAAAGAGTGATTACCTGAGCAATAAATAAATAAAATCCAGAGTGAATATTTATGCATAATTTTACACTTAAAATGTTCTGTAGACAGTTTGCATTTAATATTTAGATAAGATAAAGGAAGTGATTCATTCCCCTTAAAAAGTTTGTTTATCAAACCCGTGTGCTGGTGCCCCAGGATATGAGATTTTAAAAACCAAATAATGACTGGGTGATGTAGTATACACGAAACATTATCTACCACTGATAGCAGAAAATTTGCCATGAAAACAATTTAATACTATAAAAATTATTTGTACACTTGCAATTAAAAATGCACTTGCAATTATGCAATTCCCTTTAGTCTTAACATAATTAATTGCTTAAAACAGCAACTTGCCATTTTATTATTGCTATTTAACCAGATGCATGTGCACTGACATTTGTGCGTGTGCTCAACCTGCTACACGGGATAAGCTGCCAGGGTTAATTAATCTTGAAATCTCTATTCATTTCATCTAATCCCTGTATCTGTAACCAAAAAGTCACCGTTTTCATGAACTCACAAATCCTGCTTTGTGGAACAGACCTTGGGATAAAAAGTAACCTAGACTACACCGGTAATCCTGGTTTTTATACAGCAGTGTAAAGGACAGACTGACCTTTTTCTCCCACGTAGATGCAATCTTAGAGTACCTGTTTTATCCAAAGCGTATGTAGTATACGACCTACACCAGGACATCAGGTCCAGAAATATATGTACCGTATTTGTGTGTGCACATAAATATTATACTATATTAATCGAAATCATTTCTCTCCTTTCAGTTCCTGTATTGAAGATCGAGATTGCTGTGTAAAGCCTTCTGTAGCACACAAACTCTAAATGGGGTTAGTGTCTGGACGCTGTGGTGGCCCATCTTTCACAATTTGAGCCCAATGAATCGTTGCCATCTTGGGATATGCCAGTACCATCAGGAAAGAACCTGGCCATTCAGAGTGTTCAGGTAGTCAGCTCATCTTGTTTCTGGCCATATCATGTTGGAAGGCACTAGGCATGATGGGTACATCACTTCACCTACCTCTCTTCTTTCCCTGATGCACCCCTCACTCTCGGAACAGGGTAAATCTGTTCCAGAGCTCCACAGGTCATTCTTTATGCTCCCTTGCAAATTTAAGCATTTTTTCTCCTATTAGCTTCACTGATAAATGCTTTTCTTAAGGCAACACAGCTGTTTACAACCAATCACTCGAGTTCTTCTCACATTGTGCCTGTGGAAACACACTTATTTTCACTATTAAACAGAGCCATGAAGTCTACTGTTGTTTTTTGCAATGTAACTTCACCAAATGTGACCAAATTAAGATCACTTCAATTTTTTTAAATTCTTTTTTTCCATCCAAGTGATTGTTTTTCCTGATCACATTTCTTCCTTGATGATGGTTTCCCACTGTCCTTCCAGGTGTTATTAATACACTGGAAAGATCTTTTATTCAGTTATTTTATATATTAAGACAATTTTTTTTAAGCCTGTTGCCGTCCCTGTTGCTTGTGCACCTTTTCCTACAACATTTGCGCCGATGATCATCTTTTGGACAACTGTCAGGTCAGCAGTCTTCCCCATGTGTGTACTGAACTAGACTCAGAGATGAACAGGATTTATACTGTATGAATAATAATTTACTCAAACCTGAAGTCAAATATTTTTTCTTTCGTGAAATGTAAACTCACTCACTCATTGTCTATACCGCTTTATCCTGTATTCAGGGTTGCGGGAGGCCTAGAGCCTATTCCAGGAGACTTAGGGCATGAGGCAGGGTACACCCTGTACAGGGTGCCAATCCATCGCAGGGCACACACATATACACTCATTCACACACTATGGGCAATTTGGGAACGCCAATTAGCCTAGTCTGCATGTCTTGGGACTGTGCGAGGAAACCGGAGTACCCGGAGGAAACCCACCAAGCACGGGGAGAACATGCAAACTCCATGCACACAGAGACGGGAATTGAGTCTGGCTGGGAATCGAACCCGGACCCTGGAGGTGCAAGACGACAGTGCTAACCACTTTACATGTAATTAATCTAGAACATGAAGAGTTTCGCTTTTTAAAACAAATAATAAAAAAAAGCTTAACTTTTTCATGATATATACATTTTTTGAGTACTATATAACTATATTCTCTATATAACTTCACCCACAACACAGACCAAAGGTGGGAATCAAACCCTCAGAGGTGCGGGCTACAGTGCCAACCATGCTACTCTGTAAAGACACATGCCTTCCATTTTTCATGCAGACATTAAAAATCATATATTACAAATTATGCATCACGTGACACTAGTTTTCTCTCCATTTCTATTCAGGCCTCTATTCCTGATAACTTCAGATTCTAATTGCTCTTAATTGCATTTTGTTGTCCGTTTTTCATCCAGGTTAGGTAATTGACCTTCCAATCCCTTGCCTTTAAGAAAAAGGTTATTTTTATAGTATGTTCATCTGCACTGTGATGAACTGTCCAGTGTATTCTACATTTGAGCAGATAATATAGTCCTTTATGTTATACAGTTTTGTTTATATTCTTTTGGGCATTTCGGTGTTCTAGAGTGTTTTGGAGTTCATCACTGCATTTTTTTGATAAAACGTACTTCGTACCAGCCACACCTGGTAAACTCAGAAATAGCTTTAGATCAACAGAAAACAGGTCTGACTGAGAAAATCTTAGAATGTAGGACAAGTGAGAAGCCTAGGAACGATTTTCTCACTCTCAATATTTGTTTGCTCTGCTACACTAGCTGCACTGACTCATCCTTTTAAATCACACTGATGGCCAACACATACTCATGCATGTATAGCCTGTAGTAGCTTAGACATGACTGTGTGGAATAAATATTACCATTGCTGTTTTTAAACATAGTATGGGTTCCAAGACTAATTGTCTATATTGCACAACAGAACAAAAAAAAAAAAAAAAACTACAGTAAACAACAAAAACAGCTAAAATGTGCAACCGTGGACGAAAGCATTTGAATTTCACTATTATGATGAAAGAGAGAGCGAGAGAGAGTGCAACAATAACAACTAATGAGAAAGAAGAACCAGAGACGAGTGAACCAGACAACATCCAATTGTAAAAAAAATTAATAAATAAGTAAAGCAAAAAAAATATTTTTGTAACACACTGCCGCTTTATTAGACAACTCCCAATCATGGTACAGCTGCAGTCTGTCAGACAGACTCCTAATATTAGCGCATTCCGTCATGTAATATGTGAAGAGTGGAGACAGATACAATCACGACTAAAAGGTGTATTTAATAATGAAATGGCGATGGTCCAAAGCACATTCCAGTCCAGGCGATCTATGAACAGGCAAAACTGGGCTAAGGAAAAAAAAATAAAAAAAATCAAGAAACGAAGAAACAGCAAATATTTATGGCTTAACCGAGTCCAAAAAGTCTTTTTGAAGAGACGGCTAAACAAGAGCACTATAAATTCACAGAATTAATCAACGAGGAAAGCAAACAAAGCACTCGCGAATAATTATGACATAGTGCACAACCAATAATCAGATAGAGAAGATGAGACAGTTTCCCTAACAAACACTTGTGTCAAAGTAAACAAACAACAGAATGCACAAGTCCAAGTCATTGCACTGACAAGTGTCTTGTGTGCAGAGTTTCGCAGCATGCAATGCCCAACATGGGGTGAAAACCACAACCCTCTTATTTTCCATAACATTTTCTTCAACAGCAACACACACATCCTTGAACTAATTCCCCTAGAATGAAGTGATGTCATTTAAAAACATTCTGATGGACTGTTCTACTGAGTTTCCCCCTATTTTGCATTTAACTAGCAGCAATAAACCATGTCAGTTGAGGAGGTCTGGGTTGGACTTTCTATTCTAGTTCATTACACTAGCGTTCAGTTGGGTTGAGACAGGGCTCTGTGCAGGATACTCTAGTTCTTTTACTCCAACTTTAATACAACAGTCATCCTTAACCATCTCTCTCACTCATGCTCTAGATCATTTATCCTTTACAGGGTCGCGGCAGCCTAGCCCAGGGAACTTGGACCTATAGGATCGATACACCCTGGACAGAGTGCAAATCCTTCACAGGGCACACAAACTCACACACTATGGGCAATTTGAAAAAGCCAGTTCTTATCTGCATGTCTTTGGACTTTGGGAGGAAATCTGAGCACCCAGATGAAATCACACATACCCAATGGTGGGAATCAAACCCTTGACCCTGGAGGTGTAAAGCCACGGTGCTAACCACTACATCATTGTGCTGTCTCTTGCCCAACTCATCCACCTGTTTACCTAGAACTAATGAAGTTACTGAAAATTAAGAAAAACATTCAAACCAATCAGATCATTGTGCTGAAGAGTTTTGAAAAGTCCAAATCTAAATAAAGGAATCTGTACAAATAAAAGAAAGATTTTGTCTGTACATTGGTCAGAATTCGCTCTTTCAATGATATCTTTACATTTCATACATTGGAAGACCTGAAACCAGTCTCACAACATTTTCTGTCTGTATGTCTGTCCAGCCAGATTTGGACATAGCTTCATAGCTTCATAGCACAAAACTGGCTGGTTCGGTATTTGTCTGAAGTTAAACCTGTGCCATAAATTAAATCAAAATGTTGAGTAAGGAAGTAATCAGCAGTCATCTGCCAGATTACATCACAGTATGTAGTGCTTTTTGCCGAATTCAGTGCTACCTCAGCATACGATTGCATACTTTGCGAATTTTCACCTAAATAAAAAATTTTAAAACTCGGCATACGAAGCACTTTCGAAGCACAAGCGACTGATCCGCGTACTTCGGGTAGCCGACTAAAACTTGTTTGCATCAGTTGAAAGTCACGCCGGCGAGAAGAAACAGGAGCTGTTTTCAGTTTCATTTTTAAAGCAGCCAGTGCCAAGAGGAATCATAAATTAAGGTTAAGTGAGGTTTCATGTCTGTTTATTTCACATTGTATTACATGCCATTTCTGAATATTTTGATAGTTTTTATGTGCAAAAATATAATTATAATGCGTTATAGTGTAATTATAGGAAGTATATATAGTGGAAATTGGTAATATTGGTAATATTTTGGGTGGCTGGAACGGATTATCTGAATTGACATTATTTCCTATGAGAAAACGTGTTTCGTGACGCGAAATTTCGGAACAAATTAAATTTGTGTGCTGAGGTACCACTGTATACTGTGGCCGTGGCTATACGTCACTTAACAGAGCCAATCAATGGGATAGTATATGTAAGACACAAATGACCGCGAATGCCACTATAATCCTCAACACACACACACACACACACACACACACGACAGTGCGACACAGCTTGGCTTACTCCAAAAAAAATTTTTTTTTATTGTATGTACACTATGAAAACTGAACCTTGAGGCATAAATTTAAATAAAATGTTGAGTGGAAAGGAAGTTAGGAGCAGCTAATACAGCATGTTGCATAAAACTAGAACAAAACGAAGGAATTTGTGTTATGGGATATTTTGACTGTCAGTGCAGTACATTACCAGAAATTTAGGCTTGAGCTGGTTGCGGTTAATGGTATCATAGCATGCCTGAACCCAGGGTCATATCAGTTTTTTATTTTTTTGTTTTTTAAGTAAGAGTACACTTCAACCTTTTCAAAACAACCTCAGAAACAGAAACATGCTGGCAAATCAATGAGCCATGCTTTCTTCTGATGGTGAAAGAAAAACACAAAATGGACATGCTTTCGTTTTTTTGAACAAAGGTCTTCAATAAATTTTCAGTACATTTTTAAGTTTGACTGCAATCAGTAGGGGATAATGTAATTATAATATCTGTATTATGTAATACTACAGCACATCATAATGCTCTTGTTTGATAAGAGCCTAAGAGATTTGATATTATGAGGTAAAAAACATTTAAACTTAATTAGGCCTGCACTCTCTCCTCTCAAAAAATAACTTCCTCCATATCTCGGATCAAATCAGACTGCTGCTGACGCACATCATCTATAATTTCATATTCCCTGTCTCTAATCATAGTGCTGCGGTCATATCCCACAATATACTTTTTATACTTTCATACATTCACAGTTTAGACTTTGTAAATCAAGTTCCTGTGCGATTAAAATTCCTATTTTAATTCCATTTTATTTCAGGACTTCCACTTGAAATTACTTTACACATACTATACCAATTTTATTTTATTGAAAATTTGTTTAATTGTATTTTCTAGCATAAATTTCTAATTTGTAGTGTAATTCTGTTTTTTGTATTTTTTTCTTTTTTAGGTCATAGACGGTCAAATAAGCATTTCAACATGTCAGACTGTGTGTAGCTATGTAATTGACTAATAAAATTTAAATTTGTATTACATGAGGATTCTTCTATGCGTGCTGCTTACATAAGCCAAGCGTATTAAATTGAGAAAAACGGTAATGCCTGTGACCGTTCCCTCGAGGGTTTAAGAGTATGAGAGCACTTCTCAGTAAGGTACCAGGGTGATGGACCAAAACATCACAGTGTGACGAATGCGTGTACTAATTCCACAAATCTGCTGCATTCAGGAAGCCTCTACTCAGTGATCCAGGGTAAAAATAAGTCAGCACACAGGGCTACGATTTAGTCACATGAATATACAGCCAGCAAAAGACACTCAGGTGAACATGTATGCACCGAAATTTATTAAATTATTGAACAAGGAAAGCTGTTAATACATTTGAAATAATTTGATGACTTTCTGGTAGTGGCTTTAAGAGCAACAGCTGGTCTAGGTGTAGAATGAGTGGGTTGTTCTCAACAGGTCCTCAAACAGCACTAACATGTCAAAAACTGTGTCTCTGCTGATAACAGATTTATAGATCAATTTAAAGAAAACGGTCAATGCCAGAAGGGCGATTTTAAGATTTCTACTTAATTGTGTCTGCGATAGTCAACACCCAGACCAACAATCTGGCCTCTTTCAAAATCAGACACTTCCTTGGAATTGTCATTATTAAAGGTGGTTCTTTAATAAATGATAATGACATATTTTTTCCTATTGCCATCTCAGGAAGTTTTTCCTTGCCACTGTCGCCGTCACCCTCGGCTTGCTCATCATGGACAATCTCATTATTGTCTAGACACATTTTTCTCACACATACACACTTCCATGAATTTTCTTTTCATTTTTCATTGTTAAAAGCGCTATATAAATAAAGTTGAATTGACTTGAATTGAATTGGTTATATTCTAATATAGAAAGAGGCCAGATTGAGGTGGTTCAGAGGAGAGATTGTGAATATATCGGTAGAAGGAAGCTGAGGTTGGAACTGCCAGGCAGGAGGTCTAGAGGAAGACCAAAGAGGAGATTTATGGATGCAGTGAGAAAGGACATGAAGTTAGTTGGTGTGAGAGAAGAGGAAGCAGAGGATAAGGTTAGATGGAGGCAGATGATTCGCTGTGGGGACCCCTGAAAGGGTTTTAGCCGAAAGACAAACAATATTCTAATATGGAAAAAAGGAAGCATACACGGTACTGTACAAAAGTCTTGAGCCACACCTCTTTTCCTCATATTTCACTTTCAAAAAGCCAGACCTTTTATATTTTAATGTAGTCTTGAGGAATTGATCTCCAGGCTTCCTGAAAGACTTTTTTGCCTGTCATTTTTTAGTCCGTTTCCTGTACCTGACCAGTTTCAGAGGAATGTTTTTTGTTTTTTAAGCTACACAGTGTATGATGAATCATTCAAGCATAAAACCATCTAACATAAGGTATGAACCAGTGAAAAACAGGTGCAGATGGTGACAGATGATCAGGCCAGTGTATTATAGTACTAGTATATTAGTATTCTAGTGATGCTGAATGCTGAGTGGTTGGAACAGATGAGAGGAGAAATGAGGTTGCTGCTGAGGTTGTTACAGACCATTTTTAATTGTATCTTTAGGCACTTTGCAGCCTGCCACAGCCTGTTGCTGTTCACAATTCTTTAGATTTATCTATATAATGATTGTGTATTCTTGCATGTCTGTGCAAGCTAACAGCAGAATACTTAAAAGCCCTGTGCTTTAGACACACCAAGAAAAGCAAAGACACATTTAGCGCTAATGCACAGTTGCACACATTCAGTTTAAGTTTTTTTTTTTTTCAGAAATATACAGGATGTACATGAGTTTTATTTAAGTTAGATCGTATTGCAATTCAACATAAATGATCCTGGTTTTTGTTCCTTTCTACACCATTAGCTACTCTGAGCATGTCTCTCCACACGCTTCCTATACAAAATCAAACTTGAAATTAATTTTATGCCATATAAACTTATTTTCAATTTAAAATAGTTTTCTTTTAAAGCACAAAAAACAATCCTTGACTGTGTAAATGTTGTAAATAATAAATTTTTCCTCAACAAGTCAATAGGATTAAATATCTTAGACCTGAATGTTTAAAAAAATGTTCTTTACAAGATACCGTGGACAATTGTCATGCGATTCCCCCCCCCCCCCCCCACAGCATTCTTATACATTCACTTATATTTTTGCAATTTGTGATATTTAGATAAAGTAAAATTGTAATTATTTTATGTAAAAATGGGATCATTTTGCTGTTTTCTAATTTGCAACTTTTATTTAATTTTGCTAAGAGCATGAACAGATCACACGCTTGCATGTTATTAAGTTTTAAACCATGTACTCTTTGGCTTAATTTTTTTTAATGATGTTGATGTATTGTGTTTTGTCACAGCTGTATGATTTAGTTATGCATGTTTTCTCCCTTAACAGCAGAATTTGTTTTGGTTTAAACAAAATTCATTGACTGACCCAAGTACACATGTGTCTCTGCATTTGTATGTGTGTGTGTGTGCGTGTGTGTGTGAGTGAGTGAGTGACCCTGCTCTCTCATACCAATGCAGGCTCCAGACCCACAGGTCACACCTGTTCTATAGCTTGGAGGTTTGAGGGGGGGGGGGGGGGGGGGTTGAGGGTTT
>JAQMYJ010000012.1:25977594-26014705 GCA_030014305.1 Clarias laeviceps | reverse complement strand
TTTGTGAGGTAGTACGATGGGGGGTTCAGTAAAAGTTCAAACACTCTGGTGTCATGTAGCAACCCGCTTACATGATAACAGCCGACCAGCTCTATGTTCGCCACAACATGACATCCACACCAACGTATTTTGACTAACCACCTCCAATTTGCACAAACAAAAACAATCCAACCAACAGTTACTGAAGACATAATGCTCAGCTCAACTAGATCAACCAGACGTCGTAAATTGCCATTTCCAACCACAAAAAAAACCCTTGGAAGGCCTACGCACAATCTCAGGATAGTCTCCTCAACTCCAAGTTCGTCAATTGACGCCAAAACGACATGGCTTGCCACAGCATGAATAGTAAACCAAGAAGCACTTCTAAGTCTTTTATACTGTAAATCCAGACATACTTGTTTGTTAAATTTACAATGCTGACTCAGTTTTTTTGACCAAATGTTTCTATATTGATTCAAGTTCCTATTTCTGACATCTCACATCTGAGGGAACTGGAATGCAATTCCTGAGAAATTTTATCGCTTCCAGACTTGCATTCCTCATTCTCATATCTACACACCTTTTCTATTTATTTGACTGTAGCTACTAAAGAACTCTTACCATTCCCTGAAAATATTCTGTGTCACTCTTAGATCCTAACTGGACTCTAAATGTAATGTTAGACAAATATCTAATGATAGATATTGTAATTAGATTACATGCTGATAGTTGATAATATAGTACACTGATAATATACCAACAAACATTTATGAGGAAAAATTATATTTCCTAATTCTTGTACGTATTCCTCCAAGCATTTAAAATGAGGTCATGTAAACAAAACATACAGAAACATCTGTCTAAGAGCGTTTGTAAGCAACATGACAGTGAGTTCTGACAGTTCTGTCTGTGAGACGTGGTAATAACGGTAATAGTTATCCGACCTGTCATAACACATCCACCCACATCACAATGCAGCACTTCACGCATGATAGTGTTTGCTTGCTTGCAAGATATTAAAAAAAGTTTTCTGCCCCCGCCCCCCCAAGAAGTTTGCAGGCTTATATATTCTGAAGCCCCGTCCAAGTTCATTACTTTGAGGAGAAAAACATAACCACTGAATATCAATCATGTGTCATAAGCGGTACAGCTACTCAGAGATGATCAAAGCACAGACAAATGCAATCAAAAGTAAGCTATTATAGCCTATAATAATGCAGACAGTCTGATAAGATGGCATCAGTGTGTGATATGATAAAACTGACAGGAAACTGGGAACTGGTACAGTTAAATGTTCTTCTGTAATAACTTCATGTTCTATTATATTCCCTTACTGTAATTGCTTTCATAATTTGCCTGGAGAAGTGAATTTAAAAATGTTATTCAAACTTATCATTCTGTAAAACTAGTTTATAGGCACCTGATTATAACAGTCATATACACATGTCAGAAGGGGTTGCAGTAAGGGGTTTTAGTTCATCCCAAAGTTGTTCAGTAATGCTGAGGTCAGGTTTCTTCAGTGTGCCTTCACACCTAACTTGAACACATCATATCTTGATGGAGCTTTGGGCACAGGGGCATTTCCGCACTGGAACAGGATTGTTTGTGTCTCTTATTTTAATTACAGAATATAAGGGCATCCTGTGCAATTGTGTCTACACAACCACAACTGAAACTAGATTGCACACTGGAATGTTCGGGGCTAATAATGGTCTGGGTATTTGGTATACTTGGATATTTTATTATTTTAGACAGAATAAATGTCTTTGAAATACTTAATAGCACATTTTAATGAGTCAGATTATGTTTGTGGTTCTTTTGCCAGGGAGTCTGGGCAACATGCAAAGTGGCCCTGCATGTGACCCAAAAACTGATTTACAGAAAAGTAAATTTCGTTATATTAAAATTGTGCATAAATACGAGTTAAATACAAATGTGAAGCTGCATAGCTTAACACAACGAGTTTAATAATACTATATTGTACAGCCTTGGACTGAATATTTATTGGCAAAAAATGAGTACGTTGATTCATGATCACTTTCAGTTTTGGTTAAACCTTCGTTAGACCGAGATGAATAATACAAATATGGCACCAGCAATAAAATCCTAACATGTACAACTCATACACTGTGTATTAAACACACACACACACACACATATATATATATATATATATATAGATAGATAGATAGATAGATACTGTATAGATATAGATATATACACACTGTGTATATCCTGTTATTTACCTAGGTTACTGCTTAATGAATACTAAAATTCTTAAAATAAGTTTAGTAAATCAATTATTTTAATTCAAGGATCAATCAATCAAGTGCTCTCTCTCCATCTATCTATCTATCTATGTCTGTCTGTCTGTCTGTCTAACTGAAATAACATATATCCTGTTAAGTTTTAATCGCTAAATCACAGCAAATGTTAGTTCAGCTTCTTAGAGGTTTCAGAGAGACAATAGTTTATGGTTTTAAGTGTGCAAGAGGCGACTTCTCGGTGCCGTTCAAAGAAAACACACTTGAGCTCTCAGCAGCACTGGCGGCGTCTTAAGTTTGAGCACAGCTGCCCCGAAGGAACGAAAATTGTCCAACGCTCGCGCGCAAGCACGCGCACACAGACACACGCGCGCGCGCACACACACACACACACACGATTTTAGACAAGAGCGCACGCGTTACTCATAGATACAATGTTACATTCACACCAAGCAGTGTGCTCACGCGCTAACTGAAACTCCGGCAAAGAAGCGATGATTTCAGATCTCTCTCTCTCTCTCGCGTTCTGTTTCTCTATCTCACTTTCTCTAACTTGGTCGAGGACAGAACTTTCCGTTTCTTACCCTTTAGACGCTGCTTCTCCTCTTTCCTCGCCACTGCGTGATCATGTAATTCATCTTCCCGGTATCGCAGAGCCGATGTGTTAAAACGCCACTTCTTCACTATATTTTATGGCTTTCAACTGCGGTCACGCGTTGGTTCTCTCTCTCTCTCTCTCTCTCTCTCCCTCCCTCGCGTGCGTGCACACACACACACTCGGCGCCGTGATTCGGCCACAGCAGCACTGTGTACTCCACAGCCACGGGCGCGCGCCTACGTAGCATAAGCGGGGCGGGCTGATGGTGGAATTTCGGGAACGCGCATTATTTTCCTCGAGAGGTTTATACGTATAGTATACATGGTGAGCATGAAGTCTTTCCCTGATTTCAGGCAAACCCTATGCCAGGTAAAACATATGGCTAATTGCAAATTATACCTTGTAAATAAAGATTGTTTTATGTTATTCCTGAATGTGCCCATGTTCTCTATCTAGCATACTTTACAAGGTACACAATCAGGGAAGTACTATAGGCACACCCTTTATATACTGTACATATTCACCACTTGATGCAAATTACACTTAACATTTGCCTAAATATGCCCTGCTCCAATAACTGCAAGTAACGCCTTTCCTGGCTTGCACTGCAGCTTCTCTCAGTTGTTGTTTGTGTTTCAGTCTCCTCTTCAGTAAGTGAAATGCATGCTGGGTTTGGCAATTGACTTTGCCAGTTTAAAACCGTTCCCTGATGAAGTCTTTTGCTGTGTTGGCAGATCCCAGGAGCAGAAACGCAAGCCCAAGCCTTGATAATACCTCCACCATGCTGATGGATCACTAGCAAATCTTTTCTTTCTCCACACTTTGGAATTTCCATCACTTCGGCAGAGGTTAATCTTTGTCCCAGGACTTTTGACAGCCATCTCTGTATCTCTTTGCCAAATCCAATCTGACTTTCTGATTCTTACATGGGTTTGTATCTTGTGGTTTGCCCGCTATATTTCTGCACCCCTGCCCAGTGCTGGTTGTTGGTGATGTCACTGACAGTTGTTCTTCTTCACAGCGTTTCCTTGGCTTATCAGATTAATGTCTGGTTAGTAGTACATCAGCGGTTCCTTTCTTTTTCAGGACATTACATATTGTTGTTATTGGCTAAATCCAATATTTGTACAATCACCTATAACCTAATTGTCCTGCACAGAGCATTGACCACAATCCCACTGAACAACTTTAGGATCAACTGGAAGACTGACTGTACCCAGGCTTCCATGTCTGAGTTGGTTCCTAACCAACTCTCCTGTGGCTGAATAAACACAAATGCTCAAAGTCAAACTTAAATTTTTTCCAGATTTTTTTTCCCCAAACCATGGAGGTTATTATAATAGTGTCTGGAATGGAATGTTCAACAAACACGTATTTGATCAGGTTTATTGTGCTAGTTTCCCAGAATGACAAAAATTTAAAAAAGGTCATGAAAATATCTCTAACACTAACAACCAGAAGAGTTCCATTCCAACCGTGTTTTTTCCGGATTTTTTTCCCCCCGGATTTTCTTATTCATTAATTCATAGACAATTTGCACCTGTCACAGTTAGGGCACTCTCCTATTAAGGCAAGTACCAACCAGTGAGGGTGAAAACTATCACATTCTTCCTCCGAGACACGTTAAGACAGCCCAATGCCCCTTTTCAAACTGCTGCTCATGCAACATTAGAAAGCAGCATAACACACTTGGAGGAAAGTGCTATCTGCCCCTTCTGCTTGCATGAGATCACAGATGCTCATGATTGGCTAGTGCCACTGTGATTGATATTAGAGTGTGGGTATGCTATTCTAAGTCTAATTTATTTTAAAAGTAGGACACAATTGTACAAACATGAAGTACCGACTGCCAAAATATCAATTGCAGATTGTGAGATAGCCATGTAATTGTAATTATATTTCTTGAAATAAGTTCTGTTTTATTGTTTGGTTAAGACTTTGCTGGTTTATCTTTTTAATATCTGCTTTAAACAGCTGGTATTTTAGCATTCCTGTATCCTACATCTAATAATGCCGTAAACTGTTCTGTTTCGTCTTATCTGCAGGTCAGGTTGTGATTAATGTCCCTATCTGGATGGAATCCACATGCATTGACATCTGTGCTCAAGCTGACCGGGTGGGTGGCTGCAGGTGGAGCTGAGTAAGATGTTGCAAGAGTAAAGCCCTGTTTCTGGCTCTAGATATTCCCACTATTTTTACTAATTAATTGAGTTTTATTTTGTTAAATTAAATAAATGTGACTTCCTTCCCATCTTCGAGTTTTTCATTTCATATTCAATGTGGTGGTCAGGTGTCAAAAAAGCTTATATATACATAACGATTAGCCATAACATTAAAACCATTAATATTGAAACCACCTAGGTTTTGGTGGGTTCTCCTTGTGCCAATGGGGCAGCTCTGAACCCTCGGGACGTGGCTCTGGAGAGCATTTGGGGTGTGCTGTGGTGTCTGGTATTGGGACGTTGGCTGCTGATCAACTGGGTGCTGTGAGTTGTGAGATGTACAGTTTTAGCCTTTGATCCCCGCAGGCGTGGGTGAGCATTGGGGACCTATGATCCTGTCACCAGTTTTTTCATGTACAGTTTGTGTTTAAAGTTATTCATTTCACCATGTGTATACATTGCCTGGCCAAAAAAAAAGTCACAGACTCTAACATTTCATTCAGTCACATTAAGCTTTGATTATAGCACACAATGTGGTGGCCAGTTTATGTTAAAATAATTCCTCATGTTATCAGACCCACTCTTTCACAATCTAGGTCCTGGAATATGCCTGTGCCAGGGAAAAAAAAAAAAAATTTCTTGCTGATCCTAGACTTGACTAACTGAAGCAACTCCAGATACAGTGTATAGTGGCCACTAAGGATGCTGGGTGCATCGCTTCAAGCACTTCCCTAACAAAGTGTTAAAGAGTTCCAGAAATGTCAGATCTCCTTAGTTGTTTTCTTTGCTTGATGCAAACCAATAATTTGACCCTCCTGAAATGTATAATTATATACAGCTCTGGAAAAAAATATGGAAAATCAGTTTGTTTTTTTTCTTACCAATGCATGTATTGGTGAGATGAACAGTTTCGTTTCATTTTTTGTGAAATGCTGACAATATTTCTCCTAAATTCAAAATATAACTATTGTTATTTATAGAGTATATTTAAAGGAAATGACATCACATCTAAATAATCCAAGATCATGCAGAGCTTTAATAAAACTTAAATAAAACAAGATGCAAATCATTTGTAAACAAATTGTATTAATGCTTTGGCTAAATAACATTAGGGAATCTTTATTTGTTGGAATAACCCCGATTTGCAATTACAGCTTTCATGCATTTTGGCGTGCTCTCCACCAGTTTTTACATTGCTGTTGGATAACCTTATACCACTCTTTTTGCAAAAAGCAAACAGCTCAGCTTTGCTTGATGATTTGTGACCATCCATCTTCCTCTTGATGACATTCCAGACGTTTTCTGGAGTAAATTGCGCTGGTCTTTCATTATTTTTTTTTCAGAGCTGTATATGTTATATACATACGTACATGCTGCCTGTTCAAAAAAGTTATATAAACATATCACCTTGTTTATTCAGATTGAAAATTACTTCTGATCTGGCTGGATCTGGTCAGACTGTTCTGATTGAGGAGGTTAAATGATGCATTGCTTTTTTGATTGATTTATTGGTCCATGAAAAAAACACTGTAAGTCAGTCTCACTCTCATATTCATAAATTCACTGCCCTGGTTGTTTTATATGGAAGCTAAAGAAATACACAGAATGTGATGTACAACATAACATTCCATTAGAAATCGCTCTAATCCAATTTGACACATAGGGGATAAATACTCGCAACTCTTGTTGAATGCCATGATATTGCTTATGACGAAGCCATGATTCAGCTTTACTCATAAATGAACGGGAACATTTCAAGATGTATTTACCTGACTTTAAACAAAAGTTTAAACATTGCTGTTTTAAGTTCTTTTTTTAAAGAATGCTTATGTCTAAATCTACAAAAACTAAATCCTTAAAAATATAAAATCTATATTGCACAGAAGGCCAGGTATATTGTTATAGATGTCTCAGGGTACTTTACCTGGCTTAATGTTAATCATTTCTTTGCACCAGTAACAATGTCTGAATGATGAAATGGAAGTGTTTACTTCAGTGGTTAGTAAGCTTAGGGATCTGCCAGACAAGCCTATGGGTCAACCTCAAGCTCACCTTAAACTCAAACTCTTTAAGTTCATTAAACCTATAAAAATAAAAGAAAGGTTGGCTATATCACCTTACTTTTAGTCTGTTAGATTTTAATCCAGTTCGTTGTGAGTGAGTGAGTAGCCCATGAGTGTGTCTAACATTCAGTCTCCTATGTATACACACAGGATGAGGGGCCAGTAGGGCACATGAACTCTGACTCACACATCCTCCCTATCCACCCACAATGCCACTACTCCACCTTTCCAGTCTTGCTTCATGACCCTGGAAACACTCACACCCTTCAACTCTTCCATCTCCCTTTGCTTTCTTTGAAGGTCGGGGACAGGATAACCGCACGTTATATGCTTTTTCAATTTCAAAATACCTCCTGAGGGCAAGATGCTATTTAGAAGACAGAACAGCAAAAACAGACACAAAGACAAAAATAATATTATACGAAAAAGAAGCATGGAGAAAAAAATCATATAGAAAAATGGTTAGCTTCTAACTATCTTTGTAAATTGCCCATAAGCCACCTTTCTCAATTTATTTTTAATTGTGATTGTTAGTTCAGATACCTTGAAAGTCGCCTCCACCTAGGCATCCAGGTTAGTCAGATCCACTATTGCTCCTGCTTTGATTTGTCTGCTCCATTCGATTTGTAGCACTCGGCTCAGCTCATAATCACTCCATGGCATGAATCATATCCTGAAGACCTATTTGTTTATTATTCCTTTCATCTTCAGTCAGGACTTTACCTTGATCAGGTCTGCAGTAGATCCAAGGACTGTCCTGAAAACACCGGTCCAGAGCCAATAGAACACCAGTCCTTCACATGGCACAATGCAGGCATGCACACACACACATGTACTCACTACACATGCTCACTCACATCTAGGGCAATTTAGCCTAGCTAGGTCAGTTATTTGCATGTGTTTGGATGTTTGACAACTCCGAGAATCCAGAGGAAACCTACATATGGAGAATATGCCAAACTCTTCACGTACATTAGCCCAAGATCAGGTTTGAACCAGGGATCCTGGGGAAGTAATGAAGCAGCACCACCCCCACATCTAGGTGAAGGTTAAATGGCCCAAAATGCATTGTTTTATTTTATTGTTAATCATGTTCCAAATTGTTGTAATACAACTGCATAATGGACTAATGACTAAGAGAAGTTAACAGAATTTCTACAAATAGTCAAGTTTCTTCTGTCCTTGAAAAACATGGCACTCGGGTTGATTGGCTAATTTAAATTGCTGCAGTTGGCATCCCTCCCAGATATATTCCAGCTTCGTGCCCATTGAACACTACAGAACCAGACTCATGTCTAGAGTGGATATAAAAAGTATACACAAGCTTGTTAAAATGGCAAGCATTAGTGATGAAATAATGCATGTGAGGTAACCTAAGGTGGGCTGTGCGCTGGAGATGCCCTCACAAGTTGATGGATCCGGAATGTTCTTGCAAGAAAGAGTGAGCAGGTTAAAATGTGTCATGCTGATAGATTCTTATCCCAACAGACTGAGTGGTGTAATAAAATCAAACGGTACTTCAAAACAGAGCTTTCATACAACTTTGCTATTTTATGATTTTTATGTTAGATGCAAACTTCTGTACACTGGCAATAAGTTATTCGTTGGTTTTCATGGATCATGCCATACAGATGTATGGCCTTCTTAAAATGTTTGCATAATTTATAGATTTTACTGTGGCTAAAAGTTTCTTCACCAAACCGTGCTTGAAGAAATCTGTAAATTTCATTCATGAGAAATTTCACCACAAGTCCCAGTTTGACTTGAACACCCCTTGAATTACCATATTTGACTGGTAACAACTGAACAGGCAAAAATCCAAAGCACAAGGTTTATAACGCCAAGAAATAAATTCATACATATTCAGTATGTTTCTTATCTTATTAAGAATTCTGAGCCTATAGTGGGAACACTGGGAATGCTGGGAACACAAGGTGGGAGGTGGCAAGATGGTCCAGTAAAATATTATTGTTCATATAAAAAGTTGAAATAGCACCAGCACTGCCTCAAGCTGCCAGTGTTGATCCCTTGAGCAAGGCTCTTAACACTATCCGTTCCAGGGCGCTGTATCCTGGCTGACCCTGCGCTCTGACCCCAGTTTCCTAACTGGGATAAAAGAAAAAATTATTTCACTGTGCTGTAATGTACATGTGACAAATATCTGGATCTTAATATCCAAACAAACAAACCTAACATAATAGCAGGGTTATGTTCATTAAATAAACCTGTTTGTCCACAAGCATACTGATCATTTTGTCCAAAAGTCAAACCAGTCAAATAGGATACAGGCTGCAGGATGAAGTGAGCTCAACAACAGCAGGATATGTGGTCATTTGAGCCACCTGAGAATGGGATTACAAACACACAGCAGCTATTCCTAATAGGAAGTCCTGTCACTCAACAGGAAATGGGCATTATGACAGAAACTTGACTTTCTGTTCTCTTTAACACTGTAAGGATTTAGTATACTGCACTGGAAAAAATACAGTTAAAGTCACAGTTCTATCCTGAACATCTGTGTAACCTGGCAGATGCACGTGTGCAATATGTCGATCAGACTCATACTGGCCTTCAACATGATGAATTTCTTATGAAAGCAAATCCATGTACAGCTCTCGTTTCGTCCAAGAATCTTTTTTTATTTTATTTTTTTTATCAAAGTCTTTAATATTGAAATTTTTAACAAGATACATATACATACATAGTAGATTTTCCCCCTACCCCACAAAAAAAACAACCAGTCAGCAGAAAAAGAGATAAGTGAAAAAAAAAGTATAAAAAAAAAAATACACATCAAACCAAAAAAATGAAAAAGACATCTTTCATTACACATCTAATTTATCTGCATCTATATTTTCAAAGTGGCTCATAAATGGTTGCCAGACATCATACAATTCCTGAGTGGATCCCTTCATGGAATAGTGAATCTTCTCTAGATGAATAAAATACAAGACCTCTTTAATCCAGTAAGCAGTCACTGGGAGCAATGGCTCCTAATGCTTAAACACGATCATTCTCCTAGCAAGAAGCTAAAGGCTATCATATATGCCTGGGTGTATTTCAGGTGAGCATCACTTGAATCAACATCACAAAGTGCAAAGAATGGGGATGGTTCTAATAGTATTTGGCATATTTTTAAACAAAGTATCAGAAATAAAACTCCAAAAATGATATAACTTTGGGCATGTTCAAAACATATGCAGTAGCGTAGCTGGTTCCTGCTTACAGTACATCGGTCACCTGTAGGATCAAAGTCCTCTCTGATCATTGCTAGTTTTATCTTAGACCAGTGAAGCCAATGGACAATTTTATATATTATATTATGATAAGTTGTTCTTGTATATCTTTTTCCCAATTTACCTGCAAATACATCTAATGTGGAGTTTTTTGTGTTTAATAACTAACTTATATACAGCACTAAGCATCTGTTTAGTATCTGGTTTACATCTATAAACAGAATCTAAATGTCTAAGAATCTTTTGTTTTTGTGTTAATTTTTTTCCTGCAGTCTCCTGTTTGGACCTTGTCTGGATATCTGAGGAACTGCAGCAGAGTGTAAACACCTTCTCTAGAGCTGTTTGATGGATCTTATAGAATCCTCTGCTCTGATGCACCTTTCAAAAATATGTGAATGTCAAATTGAGAAAGCAGATTTTCATAGCAGCTATAATATAAAATACAGCAAATCTGCAAATAAAGCAAGCGAGGTTAGAGTCTGTAAGAGGCTCTGTAGTGTGTGCTGAATATCAAACACAAAACACATAAGCAGAGCGGCACAGAAGAGGAGGAGAGGAGGAGGAAGAGCAGAAGGTCACAGTATGCACGAGTGCTCATCTTTATGAAAGTATCAGATACATAACTGAGCCATGAAAACATTTTTAAATGCAATTTATTGGTCAATGGAGCATTTGAGCTTTTATACAATTACGTAATGCTGGCACAGGGACAAGTGGCAAACCACAAATATACAAACTACAGCGTAAATCAGATTATGATCAAATACAAAATGACATTTTTTAATGCAAAAAAATTTAACTAAAATTTTAAACTTTTCCTTGAGACAAAACATGGACTGAAGATCACTAAAGCACGTTTTCACATATACTAGGAGCCCAATACAAATAAAGACAGAGTTAATAAATACCAATTGCTGACCACATTAAGTAAAAAACTGATAAAAATGGCACTAGAAAATAAATATTTTTCCTGTCTGTAGTAAAGCAAGTCTTAAAAATTGAATTAGGATGGGTGTTGTGAATAGAACGGAGTTCTGGGATTTGGCGGCACAGTTATTGGGCCTCCTCAATTACCTGCGAGAGGGAACAATCACAGCATTTGTTAAGCACAATGCTTTTAAACCACACACTAATCCCTTGCTTTCAAACTCATGATATTACAAAGGCAATCCTCTAATACAATAAGACCTAAAAAGGATGAAAATACACGCCTTCTTGCCTTTTGTGATGCAAATAGTGCTTTTTATTTCAAGCTGTAATTATAAGTCACAATATAAAGCTCGATGGTTCATTTTTGCCTCTCTAAATATCCTCCTTACTGTATTTAAGTAAAAGAAATACACACAGGTACATGGTTGTTTTTAATTGGAACTCTAACATTGAACACAGGTTTTATGCAGACTGTTTTATGATGGTCAACACACTTGTGTCTCATTTTATTTTTGCATTTGGTAATCTTTTCTAAGAGAATTGGGCAGGTCTCATCTCAAATTCATTCCCCAGTGAAAGAAGAATTGAGGGAAGACAGTTTAATGGTTCGTAAACACTCAGATAAACTTGAAGTGGGGGAATAATGTATTCAAACACTTTTGTCTTTGTTACTGGATATAAACAATGCATTGCTTTCACCAGGCTGCTGGTGGCGGTGGTGTAATGATGTGGGAAATGGTTTTATGGCACACGCATGGCCCCTTAACAGCAATGAGTACTGTTGCTGATACTGTTAATGTTTGCTGATTTCAGTGGCCTCACCGGTCATCAGTGAAGGAGGTGAACAAAGATCAGAATCCCAAACAATTATATTGAGCACCTTTTGGAATCCATGCCATGTCGAATCTCTGATGTGTACAATCACACAGACTTAAAGTTGTCCTTTAACAATGTCATCCAATTTTATTTTTGAAACAACCCACAAAACTCGCACTCATCGTCTATACTGCTTAATCCTGTGTACAGGGTCATGGGGGTGGGGGTCTGAAAACTTGGAGCATAAGGCGAGGTGCACCCTGGACAGTGTGCCAATGCATCGTAAGCCAACTCCAGTCCAGTAGGTGGCGGTATTGCACTGCTAGCACATTTGTGCTAAAGAGGTGGCATTTTTTAAGGAATTCTTTAGCTTATTTAACATTCAGAACTTAACTTAACCTAAATAAAGTAAACAAGTCAATCATTGATTTAATTAACTGAATTGACCAACAAATGAGTGATTAAATTGCACAGCTCTAGCTCTTAAAAGTTAAATTCTGGCAAATTTTTTTATGTTTTGGCAGTTTTAGAAGTGGTTCCAAACTGATTAGATATATTGTTCTGCATATAGATACAAGATGAGCATAATTTTAAATGTGTATTAGGAGTTACCTGTCAAAGCAGGTAACCACGTCCCGCACCAAGCTAATAAGTTGCTCATGCTCCTGAGGGTTCGACATGATGATACTGTGGAGCTTCTTCATGTAGGAGTCGATAGAATCCAGACTAGCCGTCTCTCCGCTGCCTGCAGGAACACAGCACAGTGACACAGGAGGGCACTAAAGAGTCCACAGTACTGCTGTAACAGTTATTCCCAAGCTGCCATTCTTTGCCATAATTGAGAAGAAGAGAACTGAGAGAATCTTTTAGAAGAACAATGGATGTTCAAGTCAAACTGGGACTTCTGATTGTGCAGAATAACAACAACACAGTTACGAGAGTAAAAAATACCTCACTTTCTCTATATAATCCCCTGCTACTGTAATGCACTTATCCCAGCATTTCACTATTGCTTGGATACCATCAAGGTAGAAAGTCTGAACACCCAGGAACACCTTTAATGGCCCAAGCATGTTGAAATGGCTCAGAGTGAGGTCAGGACTGTGCAGAGGATGTGGCAATAACTCCCAGCTGAGTTCCTTTAATGAGCAAGTGATATTCGTGAATGATTGTGTGTACAGTTCCCACAGATGGATGCGTTGCTTCTGCAAGTTGGTGACAATTTTCTATCGATTTTCAAGGATCAAGTGTCCTATTTACTGAATGTTTATGGAACCACCACAGTGGACTCTGAGCCACCTCAGCATGTACAAACAGCCTTGAGTAAAAAACATTTAAAACATTTTTTAAAATGTCAAGGCACTGTGCTTGAAGTCTTCTGTAAATGTCGATCGGTTTTACGACTTTATTCATGAGAAATTTCAACGCAACTCCTGGTTTGACTTGAATGCCCCTCGTACATTTTGAGCTCCATTCCATGCAACTAAGAATCTGTTGTTAATATACAAATAAGATTTTACTTAACTATTACTAAAAAAGGACAAAATCAAATTATACCCATATTAAAAAGACTAGAGAAAGAAAAAGAGCTGTCTGTGATGCAATTACACTAAAATATATGTGCTTAAGAAGTTACATTAGTTACATTTGGAACATCTGAAACTGCACTTGGACCTGTTGCTGAGCTTGGTGGAGAAAAAAAAAAAAAATGGTATTCACTATATGTAAAACAGAAAGACCGTGTGTGTGTGTGTCTCACCAGGCAGTGGCATGTTGGAGAAGCTGTGTGTGAGTGCTGAGCGCAGTTGGTCGAGGTGTTGTTGTAGCAGGCTGTTGCGTGTGCGCTCCTGCAGCACATCTCCCTCCAGGCGCTCCACTGCGCTCCGCATACTCTCCACGTGTTTCTGTAGTGCTGCGTTGCGCTCCTCGTATTCCATGTTGGTCTTACGTAACTGCCGCAGCTCTGCCTCACGTGCTGCGCCAAACGCACAGAGTTTAGAGAGAAGAAAACGTTTCTGTGATGCATTCATGTGTATAAATCCTGGTATTTCCTTTCATTTGTTTCCTTGAAAGAGTAGCGATTTCACAATGAAAAGAATCAAAAGAAAATCTGGATTTGGGATAATCAGTTTAAATATTTTTTCATGAATGAAATGGCATGATGGTTTAAAATGATCGTTATATACATTTTGCCTAATAAAATTTCTAACAAAAATGTATCTGTGAAATATAAAAGAAAAAATAATAAGGCTGAAGAATGTAATAACTCACCTTTACTGTGATTGAGAAACTCCTCAGTGAAGATGGGTATATCAAACACCGAGCGATCCTTCAGACTTCCATCATTCTGTGTGTGTGTGTGTGTGTGAGAGAGAGAGAGAGGAATTAAAAGTTTGTATCCTACTTGTGCCTCTGCCTATGTGTGAATTTACTCAAAGAAAAAAATCCTTAAGTAAACATTGACATCGCATCAAATCATCTGCATGCATTACTGCACTTTTATAGATGGATTATTATTTAATCTCTGGCAGATTTAACTCTGATCAGCACACGCGTCTAAGAGAAATAAATAATATTATTTTAAAAAATGTATTTAATTATTTCAGATGACTTTTTTGATATAATTATTTAATAATTCATATTTTTACGGTTTAAATGTAAGTTTCAAATGTAAAACGTTTCAAAATTGATTTCTTGTACAACCGTGGGACCAAATGCTTTAAGAATGAAAAAGATAGATTTTCACAAAGTATTTTGCCTCAGTTTTTATGATGGCAATTTGCATATACAGTACTCCAGAATGTTATGAACAGTGACCAGATTCATTCCCTCTTTGCCATGAAAATCAAAATCAACATTTATTATGCAAGAATGCCTGCCATCAGTCAGGATGTGGTCCAGAAGTTGATTGACAGCATGCCAGGGCGAACTGCAGAGGTCTTGAAAAAGAATGGTCAAAATATTGACTCTTTGCATAAACTTAATCTAATTGTCAATAAAAGCCTTTGACATTTATGAAATGCTTGTAATTACACTTCAGTATACCATAGTAACATCTGACAAAAAGATCTAAAAACACTAAAGCAGCACACTTTGTGAAAATAAGTGTCATTTTCAAAACTATTGGCTACGTCTGTAAATGACCTCTGGGAGTACCTTCATGGCCCACTAGGGGGCTGTGACAAGACATTTTAGGGAACTCCTTAAATACTTTACTTTATTAATGTGGTACTAAAATAAACTTTAAATAAAGTACTACTTCAATTACACATGCACCTTTAATAAAAAAATATTTGAAACCTAGACCTTTCATGTTAATTAAACAAAATAAAGAAATAAAGGGAAAAAAGCAAGTCAAGATAAATGAATAAATTGAAAACTGTATAAAAGAAGGGTGTTTTGCACATTTTATTGAAGCCAGTGCCAAGCAACTGATAAGTGACCAATCTGGTACGTCTCAAGCAATGTTGCAGCCTAGTGTGTCATGCATCAACATTGGACTTCCTGTGGTGCTGTGGCACACAACCTCCTGCTTATCCTACACAGTCTCCTTGTAATGAACTCCACACGTGCCTTAAATCTTTTTTCACGTCATACCACATTCTTTCATGTCACTCACTGACCACATTGAATATATATATATTATATTTTAATGCCATAGACATTAACAGACATCAAAATAACCTCCACTGTGTGTAACGCTTCAGCATCGACACCTTTGCTTTTTATGGACTATTGTGGGCGTCACCGTATGCGTAACATAGGAATATGCTTGGCATTTTTTGAATGACTGCTGTTCATGAACATGAGCTAACAGGTGTTTTAAGTTTGGTTTGGCTTACATCATCACTAAAAAGATGTGCAATAAGATGCATGATATATGAGGTCCACTGAAACCCCTAATTTACCACTGACAGACACACATCTAACTGCATCATTCTAAACATAGCAATGCATTACAACATTAATTATAAAGGTCTGTCTTTTCTCCAAGCCCTCAGTCCATTAAATCTGTAACCACTGATGGGAGTTTGATGATAACATCATTTAAAGCTGAGTTTCCTAAAGCTTTAAAGGAAGAGTTCAGACAAAGCAAACGCTTGGGCTCCGCTCTGACAAAGTGTCTTTGTGGGTTCGACTCGAGCTTGACTTACCTCATGAAGAGCTTCCCGGGCAGCCTGCCGGCCCACATCTGTTACACAGGAAAAAGAGAATGAGAAATGGCAGTAGCGGTAAATTAATTATTTCTGTATGACGCCTTTCCTCCATTTTGAACTGATAAGACAGAAAGTGGCTTATGCGAATTCTTCACTGAGAGACATGGCCAAAACATGCATGAATCTAAAGTAACTTCTAATTTATAACTTCTTTAACACTGATGTACTTTTAAACAAGCAAATTGATGGTATAGTTAAAAAATGATGCTGCTAGTCATGATATAACAATGAAATCATTAAGAACACAATTTATACTGCTTCTGCTAATAATGCAGGTTACATTAGTTTCTTATGTGACCTGCTTCTTTTTGACAGTGAGGTTTGTGTGAGGTTCTGCAGGTTTGATTCTCCTAAACCACCCTGGATTTACAGAACTTATTTTATTCCTTCTGAAAACATGAACTCTCTTTCTGTTGCTCTCTTTCTTTAACCTGATTTACGACATTCTGAAGTGGAACTAAAAGAAACCCTTTTCACAGGGATGCAATTTTTATTTGTGTGTGTGTGTGTGTGTGTGTGTGTGTGTGTGTGTGTGTGTATGTATGTGTGTGTGTGTATGTATGTGTGTGTGTGTGTGAGTACCTCCCCGGAGTCGTTTCCCTTTCTGCTTCTCTTGCACCTTCCTTTTGAAATGCTTATAGGCTTCTGTCTGCTGATACTTCTCCAGCTCCCTCATGTAACGCTCCTTATCCTTCTCTGCCTCATCCAAATAGCGCTACACAGAAAGGTAGAGAAAGAGAGAGAGAGAAAGTGCTTTCTCAGTTTAAAACTTTTCTTTCAAAAAGAATATGCTAGTGATACACAAGAGTTCACCTAAAGCAATTTAGGTCTCCGAGAGTGCAGTTTTAGATCTGATTGTGTGTGTGTGTGCGCGTGTGTGTGTGTGTGTGTGTGAGAGAGAGAGAGAGAATGACACCCTGAGCACGTAAAACACATTCACCCAAACTGAGAGTGAGACTTTCTAACAGTTTTTTCCAAATCAGGGTTTAAACCTGTGTGCTCCTGACCTGTTTCTCCTCAGGAGGCAGCTTGCTCCACTCATTACCCAGCATCCTGGTGATCTCCGGGAAGGGGACGTCTGGTCTCTCGGCCCTCAGCTGCTCCCGTCGATCGTTCATAAACCGCACGTAGCCTGTTAATGGGGCTTTGGGTGCGTTACTGTCCTTCATTGGCTTCTTCCTCTTCCTCCCTTTTGTCCAGCTGGTCCTGCGTGGCTTCTGCGGGTCAGGATAGACAAGGATCAGGGTTTTTATCAGACATATAATTACCCAAGACATCCTTACATCATGGATTCTCTGGAATGAAATCACAGATTTCTCTCATCCACTGGACAGCACTGAGAATCACCTGGATATGCTCTTATTTCAATGTACATTTTATATATATATATATATATATATATATATATATATATATAAAGAGAAAGAAAGAGAGTGTCAAAGATTTACACATTTTCAACGTTTAAGGGAAAAACTTGTATAAATATTTTAATACTTATTTTATTGCTACATGTTGCATATTGATATATATTCAGCTTAATGTTCCTTTTATTGTCATTGTACAAATACAATGAATTTGAGGCACAAGGTAAAAATGATACTGATAAAATAGTAATAAATACCACAGTAAAATTAAATAAAAACAACAATAATGATGATGATAATGTTATGATCATATTATGATAATATTATATTATAATATACTATACATCATATATTTTTTCCTGAAGTTCGGATACATTTTATGCTTGACTCTGTGTGACTGTACATACGGTATATATAAAACCACAACTATATAGCCCTAGTACATCATCATATTCAATCTACATAAATGTATTATGATTTTCTTAAATCATGACACATTGCAGTTGTTGGCCTTTTAAAAAAAAAATTCCCCCGAATGGTAGCATTATGATCCTTTTGCAAATTATATTTATTTTTTTAAGTGTGGGACCCTTATTCCAGAGACAGCACCTGATTCTGTCATTACAGCGCTTTTTTTAATTGTTCAATGTTACCTCCTCTCCATTCCTTTGGCTGCCGTTATCAGTGTTCACTCCAGGTGAAGCGCTCTGCTCTTCCATGACCTCTGACCTCTCTTAGAGCTGATCCTTAAAAAAAAAAATGTCCTGAATTATATTTAAGCAATATCACACAAGGTGGAGTGCTCTATTGATGCATATAACACAGCTGTGATGCAGATATGGGCACAAACCCTGCATGCCAAAGGCATCACAGCAATGTTATAACCAGTTCCACAAACACCATCAACAGATTATGATTTGTTTCTTTATTTAACCTTTAATTTTGCTTCGCCAACACAACACCACAACTGCGTCTGGCGGAGTTTGAAATTCTTACGACTACTATGTAGACAAAAGGTGAGGAGATTATACAATGGAGGTGGTGGACGGCCCTGTAAATCTCTGAGGTTAAATCCTGAATAGTCTTAAAAGGAAAGCTAGGGCACTAGGTGTATAATCTCTTATCCAACACACCAATTAGTCCCCTTTATCAGGGGCTGGAGTGCAATTTGGCATTCAGCCTTGTCTTGGGAGAGAGTTGGCTTTGGAACTGGAAATACAAGAACATGGGTGGTTCAGATTCGTTTTTTGAACGATTTAAATGCAATTACCAAGAGGTCAAGCTGTCTTTTTTAAGATGATATAACGTTATCAGGTGTGTTTTCTTGCTGTGACTGGTTTTAAATGTGGGTTTTCTCAGGTAACTGCTCTCTCCTCAGTCTGATGGACCATACTAACCTATGTTCACCCATGCTGCGACCAACAGTTAATGGCTATTAGAACACATAGGACCCAGAGTTAAACATCCCTGTGCTCTTACCTTTCATCAACATGACTCAACCAATCAGATAACGCAGTCGGGACTAAATGTTGTATTATATACAATAAAGTACACTGACTCACAGCTGTATCTATATATACACAACGTACTAGTATACAGCCCAATGTTTCTGGTCATCGGACCATCACAGCTACGTATATACAACTGCTCAAGCATGACAGCGTGGGCTCCATAAAGACGTAGTTTTGTGACGTTGGAGAGGAAGAATTTGAGTGTTTTCCAAAGAAGCACACATTCAGAGTTCCACATTCTCCTGACCGTACAGTGTAGCTTTTAATGAAGAAGTCAGGACAATGATGAAGGGATGCTCAATAAAATAACACCTCTACTATGTATGAGCAAAGAGAGCATTTAAAAACTATAGAAGTAAACGTTTGATAAACAGATGAACGGTCTATGTTAAGATTTAAGCCTAAGCAATTGAAACATTACACTCTGTGACTAAAAACTGGCAAATATGATACAATGAGATTGTAATGAATACAAAAAAAAGGAAAAAAGGAGTGCAGTTACCATACTACTTCAACTAATATTTCTGTCATGTAAGTTTTGAGAAAAATCTAAGAAATCTAAATGTTTTCCAAGCATTTGAAATTATCTAGTGGAATTTCATGCTTTTATCAAATAGCTTTTCCCCATCCCTTACGTAAACAAGTGTACATGCTGAAACGCTTTCAGAAGTCTTTCAGTGCTATAATAGTTTACAATTTTGACTTCAAGGACACAACACTGACATTAACCTCACGACACAAAGCACAGCAAATCCCTTCCCGATGGTGTCCCAAACCTCCCCAGTGTTCCCTACATAGGCACACTATAGCCGATAGAAACACGCAACGACTGCAACCTATCTAGTGCACTACACACTGTTACTGAGCCGACGGGGACTGAACAAGGAAAGTTAGCGTGCCGTGTTAGCCAAACCCATAGCAATAACACTCAACCTCGTCGTAAAATGTTAATATTATGCGCTTTATTATTGTTTAAAAACCACAAAACAACACAGTGTGACTCATAATCGATTTAAAAGCTCATACAGACCTGCAATTTGATATAAAACGAATGATTCAGAGTTGATTCTGTACAAGGCAAATTGCACCAACCAAAACAATACAAATAACCAGACGTTTTACGTCATCATATCGCGACAGGTAATACGATGCAAAACGAGTGGTGTTCCGGTCCAGGGCGGTTAATTCATTTAGTGAAAGAAGTATGTTATAATTTATGTTTTAAAATTAACGATTGTATACCGTATTGTTATTTAGATCATAAGGTATTTACGATCCGCTTTTACAGACTTTAAAAAACAAACATTAGTTTGGTCATAACTATTTTAACCAGCGGAGGGATTTGTTTAGAGAGCGCACGATCCGGGCACTTCTTCGCGGAACATGCTACTATCAGCTCTTTAGCGCCGTTATGCGGAAGTAGCGCGTCAGTGTTTTGAGCTGAATTTCAAATGTTTGCTGAAATGTCTTTGAAATATTCCATTGGTCCACTGTATGGGTTATTGTCACAGAAATGTGAAAAATAATAAATCTCTGTGATTGTTTTAAAAATTACAAAACATTCACACACACACATACCAGAGCAATCATAATTCTCTTGAAATGTGTTTCTCTTACTGTACGTTATATAATTTACCTTAATTGTGTGATTTATTTTTCATAAGTTCTTATTTTTCTCAACAACTTCTTTAATAAATCAAGTCATTTAGACTTTTATGTTCCTTTTTCATAATACTAATGAACATTTTGTATTCAAATAAATGTAAATGAATGTCCACCATGTCATTTTGGGGGCACTGCCCCTTTTGAGAGTCATGTGTAATCAGTGGCATCACTGCTGTAACCCTATTTGCAGTTATATTTCCTATTTTTCATCGTGTTGTGTTTGAAGTTTGAGGTTGTCAAGCTTAACATGTCCACCATGTCACAGTGAAATATAAATAAATATAAAACCTTTTTACAAATATATGTGATAAACAGTACACAGTTAGCTCCAACAGTGTATCACTTTGCTAACTGAAGGTCCCTGTGCTCATTAAATGCTAACTTTAGCAAAACATGTCCACCCTTTCACCAGTCATGATGTACATTGATATTATTATATATACATTTAAAATATAATTACATTCACACATTATGGACAATTTGCGAATGCTAATTAGCTTAATCTGCATTCCTTCGACTGTGGGAGAAAACCCACTAAGCATGGGGAGAACATGCAAACTTGATGCATACAGAACCCGAGGTGGGAATCAAACCCAGACCCTGGAGGTGAAAGGTAACAATGCTAACCACTAAGCCACCGTGCACCGTGCATAATATACTGCATAATATTCTGGTATATTATGCAGTCATGTATACTTTATATGCTATTAATGTTTGCTATAATTGCCTACATGTGGCCATAGAAATAGTGCACATAGTGACTTAAAATAGCAAATAAGGTGCATTGACAAGGTGGGGAAAGACTTTAAAGCAATAAAAAAGGAAGTAAATACAGCACTAAAGTACATTAGGATAAATCCAACCTACAAACCTACACTTTTTTTAATAGTCTTGTAATCCCTTAAATAATAATCATAAGCCGATTTTGGGCTACAGCATTAATCTATCTCTAAAGAGATTTTAATTTTGTCGCTTCACTATTTTGATGAGGTATTAAACCTCATCCATCCAATCATCCATCCATTTTCCATCATGTTTATCCTGTGTAGGGACGGGGCCTAAAATCTATCTCAGGGAGCTTAGGGCATAAGTTCTCACACGCAGACAACTATGGGCATTTTGAAAATACCAATCAGCCTACACCAGATGTCATTGGAAAATGGAAGTAAACATGAAGTACCTGGAGGAAACCCACTAAGCACAAAGAGAAAACAAGCCACACACACACACACACACACACACACACACACACAGACTGGAGGTGACATTCAAACCCTGGAGGTGTGAGGCAATAACATTAACCACTAAGCCACCGCACCAACTACTAAACCTCATGCCTTTTCCACATTGATTTTTTCATTCATTTACACTAATGATCTCACTCATTAGTCAATAATTATTTATATAATTTAAATGATTATTTCAATTTCACACACAATATCACTATGCAAACAGCAAAATTTGCCTTGATAATTATTTTATAATCAATGCAAACATTTTTTATGTAAATCAATGCAGTGTGGATAAAATGAAAGAAATAAGGCGAAACTTTCTGGCTGTAATAAGGCCTCATTCTGGGTTAACTGAAGCTTCCACTAGAACATGCATACACCAAATTATTACTAATAGTCCAAATTATTACCAACAGTCCTAGATAGCAAAAACTGAACTAGGTTTCCTGCATTATGTCATAATATTTCAGTGTATCACACAAAAAAGCCAGCCCAGTAATCTGCAAACAGTGCAGCTAAAAGACCTATAAGCATTACTAAATAATCATATGCATGAAGCAATTTCTGAGTATCATAAAGGCTCAGAGAGACAGATGGACAGACAGGACAGAGGCAGAGGTGAGGTGTTGACAAACAACCTGGTCCCCTTTAGGCTCATTATGGCTGCAGGTCATCACAGGCGTCAGGTTGTGCACATGGGTCTACACTGCAGAATCAGACGTTTGTGGACTACAAACCACAATACCCATATGTGTTTGTCTAACAAAGTTTTCCATATTTATTCTCTCTTTTTGCTCTTATAATAATCTTCATCCATCTGGGGAGTGGTGTGCCTTTGTGATCATTCAGCTACGAAACCATTACTGAGATTAGGTACTGATGTTTAATGAGGAGGTCTGGGGTGCAGTCAGCATTTCAGTTCACCCCAAAGGTGTTACGTCGTGTGCTTTGTGGCAACAGTTTGGATGTGATGGCCAGGTGCCCACATATGTTTGATCATATAGTGTATGCACAAGCCAGGGAAATTGTGGGTTTATGTACAGTATGTGAAGGATTTTATATTTATTTGCAGCATATTCCAACATAATTACTTTCCTCTTCATTATGAAAGAAAAGAGCCAAGGGGTGGAAGCAGAAGGAGGAGGTGGATTGAACACTCTAATTAATTCATGTGGTCTGAAGGAACACTTTTATGATTTTCCCAGGAACAATATCTCAGGCACTTAGAGAGCAGCAAAGCTTCCAATCTTTAGCATTCAAAACATATTTCATTTCTCACAAATTTTCATACATTAATAATACATTTTCCACCAGATACAGTATTCTTTAAGCATATGGAATTCAGCTTCATCTATTAAAAACATTATTATTTTAAACATAAAATAAAATGTTTATAAATAAACAATTGCTAAGTTCATTGTTTTAGAATCACATTAAAATATAATAGGCAAAATAGCCAAGTATGCAAGTAGACAAAGAAAGTAACTTGGTATTTATTCCTCAGGCAGAAACAGGACTGAGACAAATAAAATCAATCAAATAAAGAAAAACAAAACAAAAAAAAAAAATACAAAATAAAATAAAATAAAAATTATACAAAACAAACATGAATAATAATAATAATAATAATAATAAAATGAAAATTGAAATGTGCCAAACACAAAAATGGTGATTAACACATTTTATATTTTATAGGATTGTTCATGGGCAAGAATTAATAGAACGTGTTATGACATAAATAAATAGAGGAAGATATAACAGTAAAGGTAGTATGAAATATATGATGTATATTCTGATTCGTACAGTACAGGTCAACTCTTTAGGTCAGCAACAGCAGTTGGGAAGAAGCTGCTCCTCCGGTGGCTTTTATTGCTTTGAAAGAGTAAAAGAGTTCTAAGTAAAATAGTTATTTTACGCTTCACCTCTCTGAGTTTTGTCCAAAATTATTCTCGTTACCAAACATAATTTCTTGATATACAGTAATGTTAAAAGGTTGGTACCATGAGTTTTTTTTGTGTGTTTTCAAAAACAAAAAAATGTGTAGGGAATACTACTGTAAGTACCCCCATGATTCAATAGGTTGTAAATCCGCCTTTAACAGCAATAAACTGAAGAAATCATTTCCTGTATGACTTTGTCAGTCAGGAGGAATTTTGGCCAATTCTTCTTTATAACATTGCTTCTGTTCACTGATTCAGTTTTTGGGCATATGCTTATATACAGCTATCTTAAGGTCCTGCCACAGCATTTCAATTGGGTTGAGGTCTGGACTTTACCTAGGCCATTCCAAAACCATGATTTTTTTTCTTTTTTATCCATTGTTCTTTTTCAGCCATGTAGATTTACTGGTGTGCATTGGATAATTGTCCTGTTGACACAATTTCAAAATCAAGCTTTATCTGTTGGACAGATGGCCTCAATTTTGCCTCTAAAATACATCAATATACAGAGGAGTTCATGGTTGACTTAATGACTGCAGGGTGCCCAGGTCCTGTGCAAAATAAGTCCAAATCATTATTAGCCTTCCACCACCATGCTTGACATTGGGTATGGGGAGTTTCTGCTGAAATATTGTTTGGTTTTTGGTTAAATCCTTTGGCACTGGGATTTAAGGCCAAACAACTCCACTTCAGTGTCATTTGTCTATAGGACTATAGTTCCAGAAGTCTTGTGGTTTGTTCAAATGCAGTTTTGCAAACCTCAGTCATGCTTTCACATTCTTTTAAGACAAAAGAGGCTTTAGCAACCCTACCAAATAAACCATACTTGTTCAGTCTTCTAACTGTCCTGTCACTGAGGCCTGTGGAGTAGCTCTTTTTTTCTCTCCGAGGGAAGCACAGTCTGACCTAGGGGTGAATGTCTTGGGATGTCTGCTGCTTGGAAGATTGGCAACTGTTTTGTGATGAATCTTTTTCACGTAAAGGTTGAACTCCAAATAGTTTGGAAATGGTTTTATAATTCTTTGAAAATTAACGTGTAACAACAAATGCTTCACTAAGACAATTGCTTATGTATTTCCATCTTGGCATTGTGTTAACATACATCTGAATGGTCCAAACCAACAAACTGCCAAAACTCTGCTTTTATAGAGGTTTGCTCACCAGCTGATGATCAATTAATCAAGAGCTGATGCTTGGCAGCACTTGGCTTCAACTAACCCTCTTAAATCCTTTGGAAGCAGTAAGAGGGTACTTAGTATTGCTGACATGTTTTTATCTGCCTCGGGTCTGTGTGTGCGGAGTTTGCTTGTTCTCCCTATGCTTGGTAGGAGTGAGACTGAGTGAAAGAGAGGGTGCTAAACTTTACATTGCCTTTACCCAATACATCTTTGGTTGAATGTGTACTAACATTTCACATTAATCATACTCACCTTTAGTATATGTAATAGAGTCCAGATGTAATAGATGTAATATGCCCCATGCAACCACAATAAGTAATTACAAATGAAAAGAAAGAAAGATGGTAATAGTGTAACAGAAAAAAACATGTGCTTTACTGTAAAATATGCAAATGGAGATGCATTAAATAGCTCCCTTTAGCCTCTGGGAAAAATCTTTGCATCCTAAATCACCCATCTTAATTAATAATCTAGTCAGGAATGTAACCTTCAGAACATCATGTGATTTTTTTTCCCTCTAGTGAATAAGTTGGAAGGTGAAGAACAATTTTTTTACCCTTCCCAAAAATGAAATTTGATTCTCTATGTTGCATGGCTAGATGCAGAATTCACATTGCAGATGCTTTTGAATGATATTATTGCACATACAGCTGCAATTTCTCACTATTTTTTAATACCTAATAAGGTGTTTGTTTGCCAGATCAGCTTTAGCATGCTTTGGATAGACATTTCTGACATACGAGAGAATGAACAGTATTCTTGCAAAAGGTACTCATAATTTGTATTCATTGCTTTATTTGATTCTTTATTTATGTATTTTGGTGTGTTTGTTGGTCTACTAATGTATTATTTTCCATAATTTTCCTCCTCAATGAGACATTGTGCCATGTGGATGTGGACATGTTTCATCCTGGAAGGGACCACTCCTATCAAGACTGAAATGTTTCATCCTAGGATAGACGTGTTCAGTCATAATAATTGTGTATTGATTTGCAGTGACCTTCCCAAACCAGCGAATAACTTCCAGAGCATCACAAAGCCAGTAGTCTTCACTCTAACCTCTTACCTGTCTTTGTCTAATAATATTAAAAACCAAGCACTTCCCATAAAATGAAAAGCGTGACATTTCTGTTTAGAATTTTTAATATATTTTCAGTGTGCAAAATAGCTGAGCATGCTAAAAAACAGTGCTCATAAATCTGAAGTCCTTGATGTTTTGGCTCATTGAAAAGGGTTGGATCCAGTGATCATAGTTTTTAGGTAAACCCTTGGGCTCCCAGAGAACCCCACAGGCTTTCACACTTTTTACCCTAAGGAAGCACTCCTATGGGAAGCAACTATAAATCAGGTGGAATGCAACGCTGCCCCCCGCCCCCAAATTTATTCCCCAACATTGTATTCGTCACAGCAGATGGCTTCTGAAGCAACTGAAGCAACCCCAGAACACAACACTGCATTCAGAGGCTTAAAAAGTGTACTATTCATCTTTTTTGCATCGCGTCCTGTGCTTCCCTTCTTCCCTGATGCACCCATCACTTTGGAATAAGGTCAATCTGGACTCATTAGACCACATGACCTTTTTCCATTGCTCCAAAGTCCATTGCTTTATTCCCTCCTAGCAAATTAAATCCTTGCTCCCCTAAAAAGTCTCAATAATGAGTGTTTTTTAATTGCCACACAGCTGTTTAATCCAAATCCTGTGAGTGTAAATGTTTGTACTTTTGCTAGTAAACACAGCTGTGTGTCAACTTCCACCATGGGTGCTTGGGCCCACTCATCGTTGCTTTTCCCCCCACTCATTACCCCAGTACCCCCCCCCCCCCCCCGGGGCGCCCGGGGCCCTCACACAAGATCAAAGATCAAGGTCATCCATGATTTTTTTTATCATCATATTTCTTTCATGAAGTTGATGATTCAGAAAAATTAGACCAAATTTTAATAACACATTGGACAGTTCTTAACCCAATTTCAGTAATTTTTGTTGTCTCCTTAGTTGTTTTCTTTGCTTGATGCAGGTCAATAATTTGACCCTGGTTGTTTAGAAAATGAAAAGCTTCTCACTGCATCAATTTTATGGTTAAAATAATTGCTGTCAGCTAAAAACACTTTGGCCTTGCAGCTCATTATATTAGATTAGATCAGATTGGCATCAGCATATTTTGCCAGCTTCAGCTACCCCAGATTCATCTGGAATATGATGTACTGTATAGAAGATATCATATTTGTGAGCTGGTGTACTTTAATTAGCTTTATACAGTAATTTGTTATCTAGTCAAACAAGTATTCCTGCCACTGCAATGTTTTCTAGAGCTGCTGGATCCTCGTCATACTTAAAGTTAAACAGTTAAATATGGAAAAATAATCTAATCATTATGATGGTGATGACTATGATGATTATTAATATTATTACTAATAGCTAGTTGGTCTGTCACGGACAGGTTCTACTGTTATGAATGCCGTTTATTTCCAATTATTGGACAAGGTAGCAGAGTGCGAACGCATCCTAATACTATGTAGCATATAATCTTCTTTGGACAGAAGATTTGCTAAAATGTAAAAAAAAATTATTGTAATGTAATGTAAATGTAATAACCCTGCATATTTTGCCACTCCGATGAGCTCACATGGGGTGTGAACCGAAGAGCACCAGGCAACAGGACTGAGACAACATTGGTGTGTGAATGGAGAGTGGATGTGAGGATTGTGCATGTGTATGGCTTCTGATGAGAATAATCAGCACCCAGCAGTAGAAAAGCATGCCCCTTGTTGTGTACAGGCATTACAGAAACCTCTTTTGCAACTTGCTACAGGAACAACTGATCTATTGTACTCCTGAAATTATGAAGCATTCTTCATATTGTGCTAACTAGCCTGTAATCAAGGAATGATGACTTGTATTTTTAGTGCAAAGAAATGCTTCACTACCTTAAAATGTATTTTCTTTTTTCCTGCTGTGTGCTGCAGCACCTGGCTTTCTGCTGACAGGGTCTGGAATAATATGATGAACTGCTTCTGTAGTGACTCCAGAATGTGTGCATATGTGTGCATGTGCGTATGTGTTTTATGTTTGTGTGTATGTGTGTATATGTGTGTGTGAGACAGGAACTGCATAGCACACTGAAGTGTTGCACAGTCAGCTGCAGCGATCTGTTCAGCTTGAGCTCCACAAATTAATAACTCTAGTGATTTACTACTGAATAAAGCACACTGAATAAATCCTGCTGAAACGAGACGAATAATTAAAGCAAAGGATATTTAGGAAGGCGAGAGAGGCAGACAGGGAGAGAAACCAGGGCAATCCATCAAAGTCAAAAGCTCATTGCTGTAGATACAGCATAAAGAAGCATATTTTAATATTGTTTCCCTTACCTGTCTGATCTCTCTCTCTCTCTTTCTCACATGACTCTATGTCAGTCTTACTGTACATATTAAGTTCAAAGACTGAGAATTATTGCTCTAAATCAAGGACTCTCTACTGTGGCTTTGTTTCTGTTTTGATATTAATGACTTCACAGAGTATTTAACAAGAAATGAAGTAGCACACAAAAGAGAACATTATTCATGTCATTAGAAAACCGCATCATTAAAGTCACTTTCACACTGAGTGATTGATTTAAAGGCTTGGTGAACCTGTCTGTATAATTTGGTTTGCTTCAACAGGTGCAAAACACTTCACTCAGATTCACTCAGGTGTTGGTGCTGTAGTGTAGTTGAGTTCAACCGATAAACAAACATGTTAGCTGGTGTAATTGTAATGCCCTCATGATAGTGTTAGGCCATAGTAAACCCTATGTATGGGCTCCATCTTTTTGGTCATTTCAAACAATAACTAAGAAGAGCTATAAAAAACCCATAATGCTAGCCAAGGTTTTACTACTTATGCAAAATTTCAGTCAGTTTGCATACTTTATTAGTATTGCCTGTTCCCCGTTCCACACAATGCTGGAAGGCCGATGCCATTACTTAGGTCATTACCTTAATAGGTAATATTACTTACCTGTATTAATATTATAATAATTGCAATATTACATCCCAATAAAATATGTAATACAAGATTACATATAATAATACAATATTGCATACTGTACATAGATTACTGTATTAATTTGTGCAATATTTACCTATGCTCTTGGGTCATATTTAGTGTGCAATAATGTCATAATACCATATTTAGTGCAATAATGCAATAAAAGTGCAATAATGTCATAATGTCATATTTAGTGTATTCATTTAAGGTATTCAAAAGTCTAGTGTGCAATATGGTACTTACTGTTTTAGGACGCTTTATTTTATTTTATTTATTATTTTTTTAGTTATTTATTACTTTTCCTTTCTACTGGATAACAACTGTGAGCAACTGTAACCAAGAATAAGCAATTTCGCTCTGGGATTAATAAAGTTCTTTGAATCTTGAATCTTAAATTACTGCAGGAACTATTAAACATACAGAGTTGGACTGATACCTACAGTACTGTACAATACAGTATGACAAAATAAAACTAAAGTCGTAGGGGCAAGTTGTAATGCAAGCTTGGTTAGATTATTGTAGGCTTAGTGTTTAGCATGGTTACCTTGTACCTTCAGGGTTGGAAGTTCAAATCTTGCCTCTGGTCTGTGTGTGTGTGTGCCCATCGGATCTTCTCCTTGTGCTTGCTTTGTTTACTCCCACAGTCTAAAAAAATGTGTTTAGAGCTGATTGCTGTTCCAAAATTGCCCAGAGTGTATGGTTGGCTGTGTGAGTGTGTGTGTTTGTGCCTGGCAATGGGTTGGCACTCCGTCAAGTTTGTACCTTGCCATGTACCCTGGGTAACGCTCCAGGCTCCCTCATGACCTGCACAGGATAAGCAGTACAAAAAAATTGATGGATGATTTTGTTCAGATCTGAGGCACTGATAATATGCATGGTTGTTTCGACATTTTGACTATTAATAGATTAAATATCCTACGGCATGTACTGGCATTTAATACACCTTTCCCTAACAGAGTGTTAAAAATAATTGAATTTATTAACATTATTGTACCAGGAAGTCGCGAAGACACTTGCGTTTCTGCACTAGTTATAATGAGTTCAAGATATCATTTAATCATTTTCTTATCAACAGTGTGCTGTAATATTAAATCCAATTCCTATCCAGCAGAGGGCACTGGAATACAGCACAGGAGACAGCATATCATGCAAGACACTTAAAAGTAAGTACTAAGAATGCCAGAGAGAGATAGAGAGAGAGAGACAGAGAAAGAGAGAGAGAGAGAGAGAGAGAGAGAGAGAGAGCAAAAGAGAGATGAACTCCACAAGTTTTTAAAATCCTTCTTCAGTAGAGAGAAAACCCTTGTTATCAAGACTCTAAATAATGGGAGCCTTTTACTGAACCAACTCAGGCATATCAGTAAACATTGATCAATGGATAAGCCTGAAAAATAGCATAAGGACAGAGAGATACCCTATACAGCCAAAAGTTTTGGACACCCAATCGTCATAATGGTGTGTGCTTTTATGAATGTCCCATTCCAGATTTACTCCACTATTTAGCTTTTTTGAAAAGGTCTTGGATGTGGGGAAACGCTGATGTGGGGATTTGAGGAAATTTAGAGTCAGTCAGAGTCATTAATGAGATTGTTTCTAAGGGTGTTCAGTGTTTTTGAAGTTAGAGCTCTGTGCAGGACTCTCAAACCATGTCTTCATGGAGCACAGGGACATGTAGTCATGTTGGAGCCTTTTACTTCCACTGAAGGGAAATTGTAATGCTTCAGCATACAAAGACATCATATACAAACATGTTCTTCCAACTTTGCCGGAACAGGTTTGAGGAAGAACCACACATAGATTAGGTTTCCACATACTTTTGGCCATACAGTATACAATTAATAGTTTAAACAAAAATACAGTAACCTTCCTGTGTGGGAATAGCTCTTGGCAGACATGTGGAGGTATGTACAAACATGACACAACCATATATTTGCTGCAAACCTAGATAATTAAAGCTTAATAAATTGTAGTGATCTCATTCAAAGCTGAGCGGAAACAGACACTCTGATCACTCTTAGCAGATAAAACAGGCTATCAGCGGTTGTGGGATCTATAAGATCGCACACTCTGCCCAGCATCCTATCTCTCTTGTTTTCCTCTCCCACTCGCTTGTTCATTTTCTCCCTCAGTACATCTTTCTTCCCGTTCTGCCAGAGTCTTAATGAAAGGTGTGTCCACTGAGAGGCAGCAGAAACGACCCTCTGCAGCATTCGTTAATTCAAGCAAACGCTCGTTTCTCTTTCTGTCCTTCCACATGATAATATCAAAAACAGACCATAAGATGTGTGGAATAATTATTTGTTTAAATTGAATGATGACTCAGCAGAAAGAGTCTGTCTAACCAGCTAGAGTTTTAACTGATAAACTCAGTTTATGCTCCAGCCAGAGTGCTAAATATCTTGAGGGCATATACACACACACATATATATACACACACACACACACACATATATATACACACACACACACACAGCTGTTGTTCTGGATGTTGATGTGCTCCGTACATGAGCGAGCATTTATATAAGCCATGTCGATTATATAACGGGTGTATGCTTTCATGTCAGGCGGCAGACACTTCTGTATCCTTTTGGACGTGGCTTTGAACAAAGATGAGTCATCCGTCACTTTGGCTTACGCTGTAACCGAACACCAAGGCCATGCATCTTCAAACAGAGGCTATATTTAACGTGGCACTGCTTTTATTACGCTTCCTCTGACTCTGACAGAGCTTCATTGAGACGTCATACTCTAAAATGTCCTTTGCCTGATCTAGGAGAGTCTGTGGTAACTACTGAGAAACATTTGCATAGTAGACACTTAATACATCTCCTTTACAAGGCACCTGAGCTCCCCTAAGGCAGTCTCGTCTGCAGGCTTTGAAATAAACACAATGCTTGAAAACATAGTCGTCTAGCTTCTGAAATATAAATTAAAGTGTTCTTATATCTCCGAACGGACCGTCGCTTGTACAACCTTGGCTGACTCAGTCTGCCCAGAATAAGTAACCTAGATTTCTTCTAAGATGGGAATACATGATAATACAAGGTACTGCACAAAGTCACTCTCTCACTATCCTGTTCCTTTCAGTGAAGCATGGAACTTTGATTCTGCCCTAGGCAGAGTTATTATTTCTGCTGCCATACGTCTGGTCACAATTTGATGTTAACTAAGCCGAGCATATCTGATGCAGCAAATGTAACGAATAGATTCAGTAAATACTGTATATGCAATAAAAGTCCCAAGATGAAAAAGTAGCCAATTATGCCATATAAAATTTTATAAGTAATTACTTATTATTTAATAAGTAAGTACTGTGTACAATTTGCATACTGAATTGTAAAAAAGTTACAGGTCTGCACAGGTCATAAACGGGGCTATAAAGAAACAGGGTTGTATGGGTGAAAGGGGGAAACGAAAGATGATAAAAGCTATTGGGAAAACTGTACTCTATTAGATAAGCACTCTACCATAAATCCTGGGGCAGAGCTTCATGAATATTAATGATGTAATCATTAAAAATTTTTACATACCCAACAGTTACATACCTAGGTTCGGTGACCAATTTTACCTAATACACCTTTAATACTGGAATTGAATATACAAATGCAGGGTAACTAAATGGTAATACAAAAGTATTACAATTTTAATACATAAGTTCAAAGTTAATTTGTATTAAAAAAGAGAAGAAATATAGAGGTTTATTTAAATTTTTCTAGTGGTCTGAAATTAATGAATCTTTTACATTTATTTTAGTTTTTATTGTCCACGGTTAAAGAACATATGATTTGCTGTCCATGGGTAGCTTCAGCTTATGACCATCTCACAAGAAACAAGAAAAATGGTTTTCTGTAAGGGCAGCATAGTGGCGTAGTGGTTAGCACTGTCACCTTGCACCTCCAGGTTGTGGGTTCGATTCCCACCTTGGGTTTGTGTGCATGGAGTTTGCATGTTCTCCCGGTGCTTAGTGGCTTTCCTCCAGGTGCTTCGGTTCCCTCCCACAGTCAGATTAGGCTGATTGGCATTCCCAAATTGCCTGTAGTGTGTGAATGAGTGTGTGTACTGTATGTATGTATGTATGTATGTATGTGTGCCCTGCAATGGACTGTCACCCTGTCCAGGGTGTACCCCGCCTCATGCCCTAAGTCTTGTGGGATATGCCTCAGGCCACCTGTATACAGGATGAGTGAGTGAGTGAGTGTTTTCTGTAAGCAGTGTTAGATAGCAACATGACATGATAAGATGATAGAGGCACTGTTGCACTAACGATTATGCCAAAGAGCTTAAATAGTAGTAATATTAATTATACTATTAATAATGATGATGTGTCAGTGGGAGAAACAATAGTTGCAAGATATTGCTTTTGTAATATTTGTCTTCTATTCATGTATTTTGTCCACACCAAAACCCTCCCATGAATGAAACAGTCAGTAGCTCTGTGGGATGAAGCATGGTTCGGCATGTTCAGAAAAATAAATCTATGTTACTTCTTTTTCCCCAAATATGAGTATGGTGTTTCAGCTCAATTCTGTATTTTTCATCCAGTGCCGCTCAATAGAGCAGCATTATTCAGTGGTACACAGCTATTATGTTATATAGTAAAGGAGTGAACAACAAGTGGTCTAAAATCTCATTAATGGTGAAATGTCGAGAAAGCAAACCACTTTTAAGTCCATGTGTATTGCAAACACCAAGAGCACTGAGGTTGTCTGCACGTCAATAAGCAGCAGTATATAAGATCAATTAAAGAGTGAGTAAATAGTACAAACATACAGTTTACAAATGCAAAAAAATGCTTGTAACAATATTTACTTATTATGTACTGCTCAAAAAAATTAAGGGAACACTTAGTCCCGGTTTGACTTGAACGCTCAAGGTTCAAGGTTCAAGTCAAACCAGGACTAAGTCAAACCAGGACTAAGTGTTCCCTTAATTTTTTTGTGCAGTATATATAGAACACTGGGTTAAAAATTGAACTAATGTGCACAGAACCTGTTGGTTTGTCAAGTTCCAAATATTCAATTAACTAATGTGGTGGAAATTCTGTAACCATTATAAAGAAAGCAATTCATACACTGGCTAAGAGCAAATTCACAAAGGTTTTATTTTAAACTTCTGCAGAAGGACCAGTCTCATACACCAAACAGTCTCTTAGCCGACCTATTTTATACACAAACATCTCCGTTAACATAATCAACGCCCCGTACATTCAAACTCACAACACTTTATCTGACCCAGACCAGATGTCCATACCTTATCATTTATTCAGGGACAACTGCAATCAGGTTGTTTCTATTCTGTTCTCGGCCTTGTGTTTCTAAGCTTCAGCAAACAAGTTTAAAACTTCTATAGTCTATGTGGCACAATCATTTAATTAATACATAATTAAAATGTGATTTTTCCATTACACTAAATAACTGCTTGTGTAAGAATATGTGTATAAGAATCTCTTATTGTGGAGAGTGAGGAATTATGTATGTTAGTTTTTATGCGAGATGGCTGTCAGTAATAAACATGTTCTTTAGTAGTTCAGAGTATTGGTCAGTTAACAGGTTTTTCTCCCATTAGTCACCCATTAGTTCCATTAGAAATAAAATTCTGGGGAATGCGAGAATAGCACTAGGTTCTTCTCACTTCTCACACAAGTTACTATGTAGTTTAATACACTGAAAAATCTTATCCAGTTTACTTAATTCAAATGCATACATCGGTTCTTCATGCTTAAATTGGTTTACATTTCCACAATCTGATATCTCACACCCAGCATTATTTGATTATCTAGTTTCAAAGCCTGAATAAAGTCAAAACCTCCACCCTTAAGATATTTCACAAGATAATTGGATCATGCTTGTACTATGTAAATTGATCATGCTCACTCTACAGAACAGAAAAAAAGTCATTAGAAACTTCAAATCAAAAAATTAAATCCAATTTAACATGAGCAATTAAACAGGCTTTTGATTTTTGTTGAGAAACTTAATATTTTTTATGTTACTTATATTTAATCTGACTGACCCCACATTCCCTTTTTGAATTTGTTATTTTGCAATCATTTATAAATAACGTGGTCTCACAGTTTCTGTACTTTAAAAAAAATATATGTTTTATAACTACATGACTTGTATGAAACTAAATTAAATCCTACCACATTAATCTCATGATTTCACATACCATACTTCTTATTGGGTGGCCTCCTTCTATAGGCTTATGTGTAACATGACAAAAGCTATTTTAAAATAAATGACATTATAAAAAAAATTATTCTATTAAAGCTCTTGCTGTATGATATAATTTAGTCTAGGATATACATAGCAGAAGTTTGTGGACACCTGACCATCGTAACCATATGTGGTTCTTCTCCAAAATGTTGCCACAAAGTTGGAAGCACACAATTGTATAAATTGTCTTTGTATGCTGTGCAGGTTCATTTATGAAGACATGAAGACATGGTACATGGAAAACTCCTGCACTGAGCCCTGACCTTAACACCATTTCAACATTTCTGGGATGAACTGGAACACCAGCTGTATTCCGGAACTCCTCACCTGACATCACCTACAGTAACTAATGCTTTACTGAATAAACAATAATCCACACATCCAAAATTTAATGGAATGCTTAGATGGAAAGTAGAGTGTAGCTAGTTATAGATGCAAATGGAAATAAATCTAGAATGTAAAACAATTGCACTAACTATAAGGCCCATATGCATACAGTACCGGTCACTGGGCGGTCAAAAATTGTTAGATTGTTATTTTTTTCTGACACTATTTAACATGTTAAGTTTACACATAATAAGGGTTATGCAAAAATTTATTCACTGTTAACTTATGGTGAATATTTTCACTGAAAATATGGAAGAAATCATATTAACTGAATTAAAAGCTATTCTAGTAATACAAAACACACACATTTATCAATTATCAGAATAATTGGTACCCTCGATTTATTACTTTGTGCAACATCCCACTCACAACATAACATTTAACCTGTAATGTTTAATGAGATTGGAGAATAGACCGCACTGAATCTAAAACCACTCCTCAGTGCACAATTTCTCCAGATACTCCAGGGTCCTAGGTAATTTGTAGTGGATTTCTTTCTATAGCTTACCCCACAGGGACATGTCAAACCTCTCTTTATCTCGTTTTCATGTGTATTTGGACATATTGATATTGATCCACAAATGGATGCCCAATGCTGATACAATCATTTGACAGAGGCAAACAGATTTTTTAAAATAACCTGAGACCTCATGGCTCTTTAGGTTTCTTAAGGGAGCTGATCATATATTGCAGTATGCTGAGCAAACACACCCACATCAAATAAAAAATAGCAACAATGTGTGTGTGTGTGTGTGTGTGTGTGAAGAAGCATTAAAGAGTAAGTAATGAACCTCATTACTTAAACTTTTCATACATTCATGTTTATTTTAAAATCCTGGGGTGAGTGTGTGAATGTGCTTTGATGAGTTGGTTCAGGATTAGAAATAGATTTATGTTTTAAACCACCACAAGCTTAGGGAACAGCATTAATGTGAATTGGCATAGATTCTACAAGTCTCTGTATCTGTTGTGGAAGGATAATCATCATTCAGTTAAAATAACCATTAAAATCTGGACAAAAGACCAACTGATTTCTCCAATCTTCACCTGTCCAGTTTTACTCAGCCCGTATCCATTGTAGCCTCTGATTCTGATGTTGCAGCCCATTTGTCACAAGGTTTTATGTGTTGAATATTATGACATGCTCTTCATCGTAGAGCCTTTCCAACCTTTCCAAACTTGTTCCTAAGCTCAAGATCAGGAAATCCTAGGGAGAGTGTCAAGTTGTTGATCCAAATCCTCAGGAATAATAATTCAATTCAATTCAATTCAATTTTATTTGTATAGCGCTTTTAACAATTGACATTGTCCCAAAGCAGCTTAA
>JAQMYJ010000012.1:25961795-25977494 GCA_030014305.1 Clarias laeviceps | reverse complement strand
GAGTGCAAGCAGAGACTCCGGCAGGACTAACTATGACAGCATAACTAAAAGGGAGAGCCAGAAGGAAACACAGACATATAAATAAAATAAATAAATAAAAAAAAGTATTCATCTACTTGTATGTGCATCAATTGTATTGTTGAAGAATTACATATGGTCCTGCTGCGAACTGCTATGGAAATTATATACAACAGACATGTTAGATGATGTAGCAATTTTGCCTTAGCAGTGCAGCACTCACTAATTATTCTGGTTGGGTGCATACATGTAGTGCACAACAAAGGGTGGTAGAATACTTTGTTTCTATCAACATTACAGTGCAAAAGAGCGTGTTTGCTAAGTGTTTGCTATAGAGAGTGTTTGTTAAGTGCTTATTTTCCACTAGCTTTGCTGACATGGAATTGGCACCATTCAAAGTAAAATGTTAATAGGAAGAATGTTCATTAAAAAGTTTCCAAAACAGAGGGGTCCATGCTGCTGTAAACAGCTAAACTGACAAATTTAAATAGTTTGTGAGAAATAGTAGCAGTTGTTGACAAGTCTTGACTTGTTTCATTGTTAGGAGTAATAAGTAGTCTTTAGATAAATCATGAGAGTTTGTAGACAGTTTGCGAAGGTACAGCATGAACTGGACATGGTTTGTAGAGGAGTAGAAAACACATTCATGGCTATTTCTAATAAAATAGTTGAAACAGGAAATAATGAGTTGAACGACCAAGAACCATCAAATTTTTTGGTTCAGCTGTAAAAAGTGGTTATTTGTGTCACCTTAGCCTTCCTGTGAGATCCAATCAGACTGCCCATTTTTCCCTGATATCTTTTATTAACACGATGTCTCCACCCACAGAACTGCTTTCAGATCTACTTTCTCTATAATAGCTACTTGGAGTGTGATAATGCACAAGTCATCAGAAACAGATTCCCTGACCAAGACTATGAGTTCAGTATACAGATATCAGGTTATTGATGTGAAGATTAGGGATAGGCTTAGGTGTGCCACATATTTTCAATATATTGCTCACTGCCACTATCCAATGTACTGGCTGTAGCACAAAATTGTTTATCTTTGTCATCTAGCACTTATCGCACAAGTATGAGCCTTTTGTGTTCCATACCCTGCAATATTTACATAATTTGCAATAACTACACACAGAATAGCCAATTAGCTAAGATAATTAACAAAACGGAAGAAGGCCATAGAGATGAAGTGCCTATAATTTTAAACAAAATGGAGCCTGATTTTGTTTTCACTGATGCTTTCAATGACACAAACTGTGGACTCTTAACACTCTCTTAAACTAATCTTTCAGTAAATTAGTCTGGGTAAATCAGACTCTTCCAAACTGGGAACTCCCATTTACATTGTTGCACATGAAATGATGCTAAGGAATGATTAGTGTGTTGTGGGGTTCTGTAAATCACACTTAATTAGAAACTGTGAACCCTCTCATCTGTATATGTCTAAAAGTAATCGGAAAAAGAAAGTAAGAAAGTTTGAGCACATTTGTACCTGGCAGACCCACTTAATCAGGGAATGGAGTAATAATGGAGATTATTACAGAACATCCTTCTCTGCTAAGCTCTTGGTTATGGATTGGTCTTTGTAAGAGACTGTATCATAGCCCAACTTAAATCCCTCACCCCTCTTTTAAGAATAAAACTTAGCTGACATGAATTACCATCTTCAAAAGACTAATATGATGTACATATGTTTATTCACACAAAAGAGTATCCTGATGATCATGTGTATTTGAGAGTGTGTCTGGATATGTAGGAATGATGGGTAACGTAGATGTGAATGAACATTACAGTACATCATTATAAAATATGCGCACACATAATACACAGTTGTAACGAGCATGAGAACATTCTTAAGGCAAATTATAAAATCAGTCCGTGACGCTGAATGCTGAGTGGTTGGAACCAATGAAGGGAAACGAGGTTGCTGCTGAGGTTGTTAGACGTAAACAAACAATTTTAACATTGTACCTTTAGGCACTTTGCAGACTGTCAGAATAAAACATTTGGTCCCATTTCTTTAAATTATTTTATATAATTTACTTTTATTTAATATTAAGATATTAATAAGAAGTGAGAGGTGTCTCAAAAGTTGTACACTTTGATAATAAATTGTATGAAAAATAATCAGTGACTTTCAAATAATGATGACCGTATAATAAAAAGAACTACATAATTATATGGTCAAATGTAAGATGTGAAGATACTATAGAAATGGTGTCACAGGTGACAACCAACAGTAAAAAAATAGTAGCATTATACTGTAATGTTGAGGTTGTTTACACTTGCAATAAAAAAAAAAAATAGTATAGGACAGTAAACAAATAGGCAAGAGCTCAACAATAAATAGATATCAGGCTAATACAGAGACCGATATCTCGACATAGAATATAGACAGCAAAGACTGTGTTTAACCATCACGAGCCCAAGTGAAAGGAAGACAATTGTGTGGAGGGTATACACTGTAGAATGAAGAGATGAGGATTCCACTGTTCCGAATTTCCATAATATGAAATATGCAAAAAATTTATATTTTCAGATAGATATTATCCATCAAACAATAATGATATATTGTGAGATATATGGGAGTAAAAAGTAAATCTAACTTGTTATACATCACACTTCATAGCTGCCTCTATGGAGCCAGTTAAGAAAGTTAGAAGATGGCAAGCAGAGCAAATTGGAAATGCTCTGGTAGCAAAACCTGTAAAACGAAAAGCAATGCAATATATATATATATATATATATATTTTTTTTTTTTTTTGTGTGTGTGTGTGTGTGTGTGTGTGTGCGCGCCGCCTGCCTACCTAATTCATCCCAATCAGGCTCCTCCAGCAGTGCTGGAGCACATTCAAATGAATGAATCTACTTTGCTGGATCGCTTCCTTCTCTTAAATTGAGCCAGAAGTGTATAGCTCTGAGACACATTTCAAACAAGATATCTTCATCTGCAGACTTGGCTAAGCTGTCTCAGCTCACATCAGTCAACCTCTGCCAGCTCCTGTGATGAAGCTATAGCTAACGATGACATTTATTACATGTTAGATCTGTCTCCTGTAGTGCATTGACGGAAGCAGAATTCTTAGGCATTGTCTCCTCTACAGCTAAAGAATATAAAATGCCTTGAAGGATTTTATACATTTTGAAGTGGTTTTAGAATGAGCAAGCATATAGATCGAGCAATCAGTTCAATCTCGGAGAGATATCAGACTGCATAAGTCCATAGGAGGTTGAATGTAATTCCTGTCTAATGGCATGTTGCTGTCATTGTGAAGGCGGCCACAGTTCTGCTCAGTGACATTTTGAGAGCAAAGGAGGCAGACACATTTTCTCCCTCCACTGCTTGCGCTGATTAGATTCCTCTCCCTGTTTTTGTTGGTAATCCCCCATGAGAAAAATCACCAGCAGAAAACATTAATGTGTAAACAACATTGCTACAGGAAAAAGCCAACCCAACGAAAAAGCCTGGCCAAGACTGAGAAATAACAGCCTGTTTTTCTTTTTCAATGTGTAGGAAATGCTGTAGAAGGTTGAGTGCCCGCTCACATATAAGCAAAATTCTGAAAATGCAATTGTCGATGTTTACTTATTCATGCATACTCTGAATTCAAGGCCGAAGGCTGCTGCTTCATGTATTTTGCACTGGGTGATGCACAACGGCTGAATAGGAAAAGATGGTTAGTTCCAATTCAGAGCTGTATAACGTACAGAAACAAGCATCCAAAGGAGATTTAAATTTATCATTAAGGCAGTGAGGCTGACTATACCGCAGTTAGCATTTGATTATGGCTTGGGACTGGTGTCTAAGTAAATGAGCTACTGCCAAGCCGCATCCCTTAGTAAAAACCAATAGGGGTGGGTGGCTTTCTTTATTATGAGGCGACACTAGGGGGAAAATGTAATTGCCTTGTTTAAGATTTTTTTTTCTTACATCTTTGTACACTAGAAACCCATTTGAAAATGACTAAAGAGTTAATGTGTTCTTCATTACCTGATTAATAGATGCATATTGAATTACTTGGACAGTTTTGGGTTCAAGTCCCAGTGCTATCAATTTGCCCATTGGGGCCTTGATCAAACCCATTCAACTGCCGGGTTGGATAAATCAAATCAAATGTATTATTTTTTCACTGTTGTAAGCAGGACCCGATCATGAAGTGGTAATTAAATGAAAGATTTCTATTATTTTTTACTTGTTTTTAAAAAAAATCTATTTCACTTTCAGTGTAAGTATGACTGAAGACAGGGCATTAAGTACAGCTCTTCAGGAGACCGGAATAAAGTTCAGTCAAGCGTAATGCTGTGCTGCACTATTACATAAACAGACAGGATTGTTTGTATATTTGTATACTGTTTTATCAAATAGGACTATTGTTATTACCCTCATAAGTGTGTCAATACGTCTGTGAGCTTTCTCACTGAATATGGTACTCTTGGTGTGTCAGTGCTGAGCTAGTCAGCCACTTCTTCTAAGAGAAATTTAAGCAGACATATCGGAGGTGTGTGTTGCATACTTTGTGGAGTGGAAAACAGATTGACGTTTCTCAGCAACCTCGGCACTGTTAGGTGAGAGACGTGCAACATTGCCTACATGCCATGCATGAAGAATCAAAATTTCAGATTTTCCCTGTGTCTCTGAGGTAGGGCTGCTGTGTTGATCAATCAATCAGTCACTGTAGAGGGTCATGTCTGCTTTCTAGGCTCCATTTCACCAGTGTGCCTTGGGAATGGCAAGGCGATACAGGTCCCTGATTTTTATGAACACTGATTTTTCAGCACATTATCGGCTTTTGTTGGCATAACAGAGATGGACTCGACACATGGTCTACCATGTTTCTGAACTTTTGAAGCCTATGCAGATGATTTTATAACAGAACTATCCATTTCTATGGTTACTTCAAATGAAAATGTTGAATTCTAAGCAATTGGATTCAGTGAGTTTAAGTAGATTAAATTGAGGTTTTGGCCATTAATCTGCACACAACATTTGCAAATGCATTAAAAGTCAAAAACTAAACATTGTCATTTGAATAACCAGATATATATCACTTAAATTTAGACACTTTGTAATAAAATCTGGAAAAAAGTGGAAGGGTGGCCATTTTAAAGTTAATGATCCAGATCTTTACTATAGTAGAGTCACAGATCTTTACAGAAGACATTCTTGAGTAAATGAAATATGGCAGGATTTAAAGGATAAAAAAGGAGAAATTTAAAGGAGAAAAAAAAAGGTACTGTTCATCTGGTAATGCCAATTCTAAGTTGTGGCAATAATGGGAGTACTTCTCAGTGACCATGACAACAAATGTTACTGAAATTTGTAAACTTGAGTTGTAATATCAAATTATGAAGAGAATAATCAGTGCTGTGATAATATCGCTAACATAGATAAGAGGTCAGAACTTGTTCATTTATATTTGTTTGCATTTGTAAATTAGTCTAACCTCCTTAGTCTTCTTGATAAATTTTATATAGGTTCTCTAGGAAATTCTCAGACCATCCTGGAAAAAGTATATTTCTACTAAGGTAACAAGACACTTCCTGGGATGTTAAAGATGGCAGTCTGCATAATGTACTCTCTGCCTTTACTGATTTAATGTAATTTCTATTATTTCCTTACATTTTCTTGTGTTTAAATTCTTAGATAAAATGTTCTTATTTAAAATTGGATGGTGTCTGATGCTTTGTGTCTTACAAATAAATTAAATTAAATTCATTTTTATTTATATAGCAATTTTAACAATGGTCATTGTCACAAAGCAGCTTTACAGATACAAAAAAGAAATCATGGAAATGAGTTCCAATAGTGAAATATGTATAAATCATTATTATCAGATTGTCCCTGATGAGCAAGCCAAGGGTGACAGCTTCTTTTGTTCTGTGGTTCTATTGTTTACATCCAGGACCCGCTACTGAGCCCATGACCACAGTGACGTATTGTCAAATGGCATGGTACTCACTGAGGAGTTAAAGAAGAAGTACTGTAGTTACAAGGTTGAGAAAGGGAGAGGGTTTTCCCAGGTAATCACTGCTGTTGTTTATATCCCACCCGAAGTTATCATGGTGTAGGCACCCAATGTCATCATTGAGCTGCACACAAGTGTTGTAACTGCTATTCCTGGGGACTTTATTTACATGGATCTCTCAACCACCCTGCTTTTTAAAATTTTTTTTTTATAAATATGTGAATAGCAAAACGAGAGATAGTGGACTTACTGTGAGCTAATGCCTTCTGACGACCTCCAGCGCCTCTACAAACTGGATGTTCAGAACCTGCCTGTGGTTGAAAAAAAACTGTAAGGAGATGTCAAAGGAAGGTAAGAAGACTCTGCAGCAATGTGTTGATGCAACAGATGAGGATGAGTACTACAATCCCCATGGTGAAAATATTGATGACTTGATGGACTACATTATTGTGAGAACTATAGAGCATGTCTGCTCTTACCCCAATAACAAAGCATGACGAACCAGAAAGAGACAGTTTTCAGGAAGGATGACTAGGAGAATCTAGAAGTGGTGCATAGGAGTGGTGCTTTAAAACTCCAAAGGTAAAACGCCACCCGGCCTCATATCTTTCTGAGTCTTTCGCTTTTCTCTCTCAGGAGAGTGCTGTGCAGACTGGTAAAACTGCTGTGTAGTCCTCCACAGCTCCTTTTAGACATTTACTGTTTCCATAAATCTGATGGCCAATTAATGTGTCGGCTTTATGTATGAATGAACATGCAGTTTTATGTAAAAGTGATAATGTTTAGACCTAGTAATATTGACAGATCATTTTAACCTAACATGCAGTCACATTAACAGATTGGCATACACAAGATTATGGCATAAGATGTTATTATGTACATTATATTGGCCCTACAAATCATGACCGTCTATTTTTTCACTGTAGGTTTAACAGATAGTAAGTAAACATAACTAATGTTTCATGTGAAACTCTCAACTTTTATGGGAAGGTTTTCAGCACAAGCTGGACAGGATATTGTAGTGTGATCTTTCAACCCTGAATGCCAGGCATTATTCTGAAGCTGCTGGTGTAACTGTAATGAAGAATTGTTTTATTGCACTGTCTAGTGGGTGTATACAGTAACATACACTGCCATTTTCCACAGTAAGTACCCCGCTTTTGATTCTATGCGTTTTTGTGTAAAAACAAAGTAATTTAAGCAGGTCTTAGAATTAGGCAAATACAACCTCAGACCAACAACAAATTACTTTTTTCATCATGGCATTATTTATTTCCAGAATTATTTTATCGGTCTCCCAAATAATTGTGGAGGAATTTAGACCCATTTTACCTTATAAAATTTACTTCAGTTCATTGAGGTTTTTCAGGAATTCACATATGTACAGTTCTCTCAAAGGCCCACCACAGCATTTCAGTTGGGTTTATTTTTCTGAAGTTATTTTTCTGAAGTAGATTTACTGGTGTGCTTTTGATCATTGTCCTGTTTTGCGACCCAATTTCAACCAAGTTAATTACTGTAGCTTCATCGTTAGACTGGGATTGACAGTATGTTTTCTCCATACAGTATATGGCACTGAGCATTAAGGCCAAACAACTCCATTTTGGTCTCATCTATCCATAGAACACTGTTCCAGAAGTCTTGCTGATGATTAGCAGCACCTGCCTGCAATCATGTGGACACAGTAAGCAGAATATTAGGATTGCCTATATGTTTTTTTTATTTTTGGTTTCATTTTTATTAAATAAATAATGGTTTTGGATTCGAGGCCCAGCACTGCCAGGTTGCCACTGTTGAGCCCTTGACATTATCTGCTGCAGGGGCACTGTAATCTGGCTGACGATGCGCTCTGACCGCAGCTTTCGAACTGGAATTTGCGAAAAAATAATCTCTGTGCTGTAAGGTACATGTGACAAATAGTTAAATATTTATTTATATCTTGCACATGGCTTTTTCATGGCTGTGGTTATGTCTGAACAAAACCGTGAGGAATATTAATGTAAAAATGACCTGCCTCTGAATGGCATGAATAATCTGCCTCATCAGATTGAGGATGCCAGCAATGTCATGTTTCCCATGAAACCATAGACGCATTGGAGTGGGGGATGTCACATCTACATTTGCTATACTTGGCTTATTCCCATTTGGATGCAGTGGGCTGTGCTGTGAGCCTCATGTTTTCAGTAATCATTTAGTAATCATTCATGACATTTGGCAAACACCCTCATCCAGAGTGGCTTACATTTTTATCTCCTTGTACACATGAGCAGTTGAGGGTTAAGGTCCTTGCACAAGGGCCTAACAGTGGTGGTGGTGAGTTTTGAACCTGGGACCTTCCAAACTGTAGTCTCTGCCCCATGGTTTTTATGTTTCCAGTACCTTTCCAGTGTTGTCAGTGCTTTTAATGCCAACAGACCATCCCTACAAGAGTGTAAGATCTTGGACATGCAGGTGAACATTCCACTAGTGTCCTACAGTATATCATTACTTTACCGATAATAATAACAGCATATGTTTCTAAGCAGATTCCTAAAAGTGCAGCAACCAGTTGCACTTGCCAGGTATGACTTATATATAACATGGTGTCACTATTTGTTACTTCTTTCTAAATATGCTATGATTTACCCTAAAATCATGGTAAATAGTGACAGCTTAACCAGGGGCTATTCTAGGATCAGACCTTTAGGGGGCTCATGTTTAGGCCTATACACATACTATACTGCCTTTGCATCTGCATAAAGCCCAAATTATGGGAATTAACTGTGCTCATTTAGTTAGGTGTTGATTATATATATATATATATATAATTAAAATAATCAACACCTAACTAAATGAGCACAGTTAATTCCCATTTTTTATATATATAATCATTTGTTTAGCAAGAACTAGCTTAGCAAAGAGACTTTTTTTGTCTTTTGGCTAGTAGGATTTGGTAACAGTAATGAGATGTTATCAAGTGGTCTTATATTAAGAGGCATGTGTAAAGACAAAAAATATGACCGTGTTAGATGTGCTAACACAGTCTATCGACAAAATAACAAAAGTTTGCAAAACTGACGTCCACCTGCCATACAATTTAGTCATGATACAAGTTGAGGTATAAAGCATGATGGGTTTAAACTATCACTGGTTGTAACCTGAACTATTCAATAACTGCTTCTTATTCTCCATTTCTTCCCAATGGATTGCAGACTGCGCACATAATATAAACCATCCTACTATCTACTATATTGCATGTCGTAATGTCATGCCATGAAGAATACTTGAACATTATACCATCATCTAAACCTGTAATTGTTGGTCATGTCCAGGGGCGTTTAGCTATTGAAAAGTTTAGGGGATAAGTCACGTTTGCCTGAGGCTTGTCTCTTTTTTCTTTTTTTGTAGAACGTTCAGCATCAGTAGGTTGGTGAGGTTATATCTATCTGTATAATCTCTCTCTCTCACACACACACGCACATACACACACATTCAAAGAATATTATTCTTCTTATCTTTACTATCGGTCAGTACACTGCTCACCTTTTGTCTTCTTGCAGTTCACCTTAGTCTCTGTTCTTTATGGTTCTTGTTGGCCTTGTTGGTGGAAAAGTACAAACAATGTCTTAGCATACACACACTGAGATGCAAAAACATGAGAAAGAGAGAGAGAGAGCTCTACAGTATACTGCTTATACCAAGACATAGTTTATTCATGGCAATATAAGAATGGCTAACCTCTGAATCTGTTCTCTCTTTTTCTTATCCCTATATTTAAAATCTACCGTTACTGCTGTTTTTGTTCCTTTCCTGTCAAAATGAGCTGACATGCTTTGGCAATACTGTTTCTTATTATGGCCATGCCAGTAAAGCCTATTTGGACTGAACCGAATTGAGGGAGTGATAGAACTCTTGACTAGCCAGTCAGTTTACCTTCAGCTTGAAATAGCCTTGAAGGCTAGATTGGTTTTAATAACCAGAGCTTGTCTTGACATCTGGGAGCACATGTCTTTTAGCTTTGTGCTTAATTCCTACCCCACCCTTCCCTTGGACACTGAGTGCAAGTTAAGTTTCACTCTTTAACTCTCTCTGATGCTTTGCCGTAAAACATCACCACCTCAAGGCGAAAATATTCGGGCAAAGTTTGAGATTTTTGGAGCTAAAGCCTAGAATGATCAAAGCTAATGACACTACTGGTCACGTATCTAAGCAGACTGAACGGATATAGTAGAGCATTAAAAATTATTGTTGAAAACTTTAGCATGCTCACCCTCTATTTGTTTTTGTGTTCTTCCTCATTCCTTATATGTCAATACTTCCTACAGCACGACAAATGTATATACAACATGCAAATGTAGAACATTCAAATGGTTCATGCTCTGTGAGGTAGTGGTGGCTGCACCCCCAGTTGCCTATGGATTACCCCTAAGGACAGGGCTTAACTGCCACATATCCAATGGCCTTAGCACTGCCACTGCTCTATACCTGTAAAAGGCTTCACTTTCACTTCTATATTGCTTGTTCCTCTTCATTTTTCACCAGTGTATTATGTGTTATACTAAACATTATATACTCATAAAAGCACAATTATTTGCCAATAGAACAGGAATTTTAGGCTTTAAAGGAGTAAATATATCTATAAATAGGACCAATGGCATACAATAATCCCATAATCAAAAGTTTCCTTTGCTCAAGTTTTATTTTTTTGCAGTGCTTGTTATTTCACTGGACGTGCAGAGCAACCAGACTAGTGAGAGTCTATCAGTGGGAAAAACAACACAGACTCGGAGACGGAACATGACTACATGAAGGGAAAAATGAGAGCAACACAGACATATGAGGGAGCTGTAGACTCTCAAAGGACTGACACCGAACAGAATATAAAACTAGAGGAAAACTGAAATGTAAAAAAAAAAAAATAAAAAATCAATATATTATTTAAAATAATAGGTAGGTATACCCAACAACGTATGGTATCACAATCATTTTATATTATTACAGGATTGTTTGAACAACAAACATAATTATACATATTAACCCCAACACAGCTACAGTATAGCGTGCCACTAAAAATTAGCTCTTGCAATCATGTGATCCAGAATCCGCCGTCCGCCATTTTGGTAGGCAATAATGTCTGCCACAGATAAAAACACCAAGCCAAATAATGATGAATCACTTGCTACATTTACCCATCATGGATTTTACTAAACATTTGATGAGAGATCAAATAAAGGTATATGTTTAGAAGCTTCAGTCATTGAATATTAGTGACACTAGCTGCTCTTTAGAAAACGTTCAAGACTTCACTACCATATTTATATTATTATTAAATGCTTTGTAGGTTTTCTGGTAACATTTAATGTTAAACTATCTAATTTATAATCTAAAAACTTCAGGTGAAGAATCACAGGTGGTAACAGTGTCAGTGCCAATATCAGTACCACAAGAAAAAACAGGTATTTTAGAGGTGGCACAGTGGTGTAGTGGTTAGCACTGTTGCCTTGCACCTCCAGGGTCTGGGTTTGATTCCTGACTGTGTGTGGAGTTTGCATGTTGTCCAAAGACATACAGATTGGGCTAATTGTAGTTTTCAAAAATTGCCCATAGTGTGTGAATGAGTGTGTGTGCCCTGCGATGTATTGGCACCCTGTCCAATGAGTACCTAGCCTCATGCCCTAAGTCTCCTATTATAGGCTTAGGGCACAAGGCTAGGTATTTCAGGCACCCTCACGACCCTGTATACAGGATAAAGCTGTATAGACGATGAGTATTTTTATTTTTGCACAGTTTTACAGTGTGTTTTAATAAAAGTGTCTTTAACTTAACCTGTATTTTAAACAAATATTTTTTATAAATACATGTTTTAGAAGAACAATTCAGACGAGGAGGCAAATTCACGAACCTTGATTTGCAACATAAAAATGACAACAATGAAACATTCTGAAAAAAATAAAAAATAAATAATAATCACAAAAGTAAAAAAAAAAAAAAGTCTTAGAAAAAGCCTTAATATTGTTGTTAAATATGCATTCTGTTGTTAAACATCTCAGTTTTTGGCCTATTTTTCTACCACCCTTTCCATACACCTGTCACTCTGCCATCTGTGCTGTCTGACTGACCAACGAGTCCCTGAGCATACAGTCACACTAGTGTGATTTGTGATTTAGTGTGTATGATAACACTGTGTATGGACAATTTAACAATTGAGGAACTAATGATTTACTATAAGAAATATAGCAATTCTAACTTAATACTACTATACAGATTGTCCCCTACTCACGAATGAGTTCTGTTCCAGGAGCATGTTCATAACTCCGACAAAGTAAGTCTTATACGCCTTTGACACGAATATACAATGTAGGGATGTAGCAATCGAATATTTTGGTAATCGAGTATTATACCAAAAATTTTATCGATTAATTGAGTAATCGAATAAAATGTACTTTTGCTTAATTAAACAGCAATGTAAAATATATAAGAGAAACAAAGGTTAATTGCTTTTCTTTTTAGAAAAATTTACTTTTATTTTTTTAAATGCATAAAGCATTTTATCAAAAATAAACAGTCATTATTCACAATACAAGGAATAGATTAAAGTTGACTGAGATGAATTAAGTGCATTACAGTGCCATACATTGTTATTTAAAAGCCTTTTCTCAGATGAAAAAAAAAAAAAAAAAGGTATTTCAAATGACTTTAAGTATCAAAAAAACTAAGGCAAACATTATAATAAATAATTATACAAAAACACCAAGTTGTGCATCTTAACTTTCAGAACAAAAAATGATCTTCTTTGGCTCTCTGATAATTTTAACGCTCCCTTCCATTTTGCAGCCCGCAACAGAACGCTCCCTCAAATCCATACACAGCTAACTGTTTGCGTCTCCTTCCGCTTTGTGGATGACTTCTTTGTCGGTGGCTTTTTTTTGCCTCGATCATTTTTTTGTAATCGAATTACTCGAGTAACTCGAGGAATTGTTTCAGCTCTAAAACAATGATATACCATCAAAATATACCAATCCACTTGACTATATCCATGTCCCCTTTTCCCACAATGCCATCATGTTGGCAAAATCCGTAACCGCACCCGTTGTCACAGTGTTGTCTCTGCGCTTTTAAATCTCGAGGGGAATCCTGAATGCCATTTTGTGTCAGAGCGAATTTCCCCATAAAAAAATAATGAAAACTTAGATGATTCAAAGTCAAAATAACAAAAATAAAAATAAAGTAAAAAAAAAAAAACCTAATTAATCTGCACTTTATCTTAAAGGTGGAGGAGGAGGAACACACGCGCACACACACGGATGTTGAATTTAATTATTACATTTTAAAATTGCGAGGACACCATTTTTTCTCAGAGCTGTTTTCCACTGTGTTGGAATCTTGCTTAGATTACACTTACAAATAATTAAAATATTGTATGTAATTGTAAATATTGGTATTTGGTGCACTGCAGTGTCTATTTTTGTACAATACACGTGAGCTACTTCCGTGATTTGTTCGCATCTGCGAATGTTTGAAGGACCACGGGCCGTTCATATTTGCAGAAATTCGTAACTTTAATGCTCGGAGAAAGTCAGAGACTACCTGTAAATTTATCTCTGCATGCACTCTGAATTAGTAAATGTAACACAAGCACATCATTTACACTGGATATTTATTGTGTTAAATGTATCAAACATTTAATTTCTTATTATGCTACCTGAAATAAAATGGTCACTACACAGGCACCAATGATCACCAACATGGACATATCACAAAAGGGGCAAATAAGTTTACATTTAGATAGTTGTTTGTGAATCGACAGAGTGATGTATGGCAAAGCTGAGTCATGCACCATCCTTCAGACCTTCACTATGTACCAGGAAGTCTAAAAAAAGATGATCCACCTGCTTTAAAGTAGATAAATATTTTATGAGTTGGTCCTACTGCTTTACATCCTTTTGCCAGACCTCTCCAGAATATTAGAATCACCAACATTCCAGGCAGGGATTATTACTTGAAAAGCGTGTATACCTAAATCCAAAAACGGCTTAGGAAAAGATGAATTTAGTGGGTGCATTATGCACAGAGGAAATCATCTTTGTTGCCACTTGAGGTAGCCGTGGTTTGCTCCAAAGCTCCTAATAACACACTTCCAGTTGAACAACTCACTCTTAAGGTACAGTAAGCAGCTTAAAATGTGAGGCAGGTGAACTAGATGACAGCATGTGATAGATGATAAAACCTTACTCAGGGCTCCTGGTATGACTGATGCTTTTCACAATATGTAATGCATCTTCATAGGCACAGCCTGTCTCTTTCTTGTCACCCAAGACTGAATGAAGATAGACAGTTGAATGAAGCATGATTGGATGTATATTACATGATGTTAAGGCTATATTACAATAGGTCCACCTTTCTCTACACCATCAGCTGCATTTTTTAAATGTACAAAACTGAAACTTACCAGATTCTTACATTGAAACACATTTTTAGGGCATCGCCGTCATTGAGACGACTGCATTAATGTTGCAGATGTTCTTATAACAAAAAGACAAACTGTTCTTTAGCTTGTCCATCCAAAGGAGTAGCTAAACTTATTTTTTCTTAGGCTTGGTCTCTTTTTTTTAATATGGGTTTTCACATTGGATCATTTGGAATGCAAGATCTGGCACAGATTTTTACTGACCAAGGACCCAAGGAGGTGGCAAGGATCAAACCCCCCAACCTTCCAAGCAGCAACTCAGAGCCTCAACCAACTGAGCCACAACTGCCCCAGCTAAACTTCCTAACTGTCAAAATATGGTTTGTTCTGGATTATGGACATAGTTAAAAAAAAATACCATAACTTTTAAAACATTAACAATAAAACCACCTAGAGGAGCACAAAACCTGGTGGCATGGCTCCTCAGGGCCTCTGGGAGTGTGCTGTGGTGTCTGGAACAGGACATTGACATCCTTTAGGTGCCGTGAATTGGACTTGTGTCTCTGGCTCATCTCATGGAAGCTTGATCAGATTGGAGATGTGGGGAGTGTGGAGGCCCTGAGCTCTTCCTGCAAGGTGGGCTACAAGGTGGGTTGTGATGTGCTGAGACAGATCATTTTTGGGACAATTCTGATCATATTTTCTTACACATTTCATAATTATTTCCCCATTTTCTTTTGATTCTGAAAAGCTGCTTTGCTCAATGACTTTGTTAAAAGTGCTACTGTACATAAATAAAATTGAATTGAATTACTGGTTTTTCTGATACCTTTCTGTTGTAGTGGACATTGAATTTTTCAGCGATTGTACTGTATAGGCATTTCTGTGGGATCACTGGGTCAGGCTATTCTTTGTCCCTACGGGTCTGGATGAGCCTTGGGTGCCCATGATCATGTCACCATTTTACTGGTATATTGATTGATAATCAATGTTAATGTGTTAATGTCATGGCTGATCGATGTATAGCCTATTTAAATGCATAAATCTGGTTATATACATTGCTGTAATGTAATTACTGTTCACTGACCAATGAGAACATGTGTGAGTTGCAAAGGAAATAACCTGTAAAAGCCAGAGCCCCAGTGAAAAAAAAAAAAGAAAAAAAAAAACACTTAAGTGTATTACAAATATATTGAAATCCTCGATAGTACATTGCAAATATACTAACAAAAAGATGTACCATCAGCTAATTTATAAAAAGTATACCAACATCATGCTTTTACCAAATTTTGGAATTAAACTTTAAATATACTTCAAAATAATTGTATT
>JAQMYJ010000012.1:25932068-25949170 GCA_030014305.1 Clarias laeviceps | reverse complement strand
CGATATTTGCTGTTTCGAAAGCGCCTCCGCAATGGCGTCGGTCAAATTAGCCTCGGCGCTCGCTAGCCTCATCTTTTCCTTCCCCGAGTGGGTTGTGGCCGGCAAAGAGTCCTGTTTTCTATTTCCGTACATAATCCTGACACTCTTGCAAGTAGAAATTTCTGACTGTCAAGTACAATAAACTACTTAAATGGAAATAGATAAGGGGTTTGAACGGAACATCAATATCTCTCAACCATCAGCGTGTATGGGTCACGTGACCACCCCAGTTGTATACACTTTTATGAGTGTGACAGGTTTTCTGAAGATATAGATTCTGATTGTGCGGCCATCTGTGACAGCCAGCATTCATTTTGTTTCCTTTAATTCATTTAATTTCTGTTAGCAATATACATTTTTACTATTTATTTATTTATGTATTTATTTCTGTAATGGCCTAATAATGCAGGTCATAAATATAAAATCAGTATTTAAACCCTTAGCCCCCCCCCACCCCCCGCACACATTATTGTACATTCCTATGTTGACACTTAAAGTTAATTCACATTTATTCACTTTATACAGTACAGTACAATACAGTAAGTGTTAGACATCATTGCCCTTAGCATATTTTACAAAGGTTTACTTTTTCTTGAAACAAAGCATGAATTACCTAAATTATACTATATTTTTTCTGTTAAAGATACCAGGGCAAAGTCCCACTCCTGCTTATAATTAGTACAAAGGTGCAGTTGACAAATTATAAAGTAAAGGAAATATAATAATGATGTAATTACTGTAATGCTAGTGTGCCATGAGTATAACTGATCATAATGTGGTATAATTAAATTTTCTTATAGAACAATCTTGATATCAGTATTAAGCTGGTGTACCTGTTAGAATGTGTATGCCTAAAATTATTCTCTCTTTCTGTGCCCAATTATATAATCTAAAATATAAGGGGTGTATTGAAAGTGATGTAAAATTTAGGCACTGTTGACTCATCTGACATGGGTTGTATAATGTAATTTATACTCAACATTGTCTCCATCACAAGAAATGCATTTACAAAATCATTGAACACAACTGCAATGCTCTTTGAAAATCTGCTTCATCACAGTTGGTGGTGTCCAAAGGGTGAAAGAAAGAGAGAGAGAGAGAGAGAGAGAGAGAGAGAGATTGACTAGGGCTTTTTTCACTTATTTGCCTGCTAACACAAAATAAGCTAAATCAGGCTAAATAGCTAACAGCACAATTAAGCACTGACCGCCAGCCAGACACCATTCATGTAAAACCTGACCAAAATCATTAAAAAATGTGTCCCTTGTCTCCTGCTGCACTACTCCCGAATTGAAGAAAAAACACATTGGAGGAAACCATTATTTTTGACAAAGAGGAATTTTAGAGAGGATTCGAGAGTTCAATGATGGCGCAAAGGCATCACTATAGTAGTATAGTATAGTAGTACCTTTGTATAGAGGGAGAGTTACTCTCCTAACCTACTGTATCGCTCTTAATATAATAAAAAGTTATGCCCACTTTTGCATTAAGTGAAAAATTAAGAAAATAGTAATATTATAATTTTTATATAATTATAATATAAATATTGCTTAGGACTTATACTATTTTCTCCCAACACCTTTAATATTAAAAAGACAAGTTTGCCAGATCACTTTTAATTAGTTAATTGATCCATAAAATCATATTATAGGATAATTATGAAATTATAGACTGAACTTGATTTTGACAATTTAGTTAAATGTTTAAAAATGTAAGCAACAACAATTGGATGGAAAGGAGTCAAATAAATAGAGAACCTGGGGAAAAACACAAGTGGTGGCAAGTACATAAGCACATAAATGGCTGTCAATATTTAACTTTCAACCCTTGAAAAATGCAATGGAATTTTAGTAACATCTACTAAATTGGTTCTCATAGGTGTTATAAGAAATTATTAAACTGCTAACCACACTTCTCAAAAATCTCACCACTCAAGCTAAGCTTATTGATTTGTAACCATTAACCATATTGGCCCATGTCACTTCTAAAAAAAAATCTTTAGGTAAAACATCTATTTTAACATCTATTTTAAAATGTGCAATTTAATGTGCATGGCCATAAGCTTACATACAGTATGTAAAATGTTACTCACAGTATTGAAAAAGCACTTGAGATTTGTGTCTGTTTGCTGTTTATTGCTCCCTGAACTCAATATCATGATCTCTATATTCATTTCTACTGTCTAATCACAATAACCTATTTAATTCCGAAAAAGTCATAGCTTCTAATCATTCATAGTAGGGTAATTCTTATTTGTATATTGATTTACATTTACATTGATAGACATCTAATGAAACATTATCTTTTGAAATTATAAGTGTATTCCCATTAAAGCAACAGTTTTGACCAGAGTATGAGGTATTTATTTGAATGTTATAGTGAATCTTTTTAGTTAGTTTAAAAATAAATGACAAATGTTTAGAAAAAAAATTACATCAATGTACTACTAACAATTTCACTTATACCAGCTGAAAATTTACTTGAGCCTTACCCTGACAACTTTGTTGTATTAGAAACCTTCCAGGCAATTAAACTAAAACAACATGTTCAACGTATTGCTGATAGCAACAGTTTGTTTTGACTTAATTAATATGGCTGTCAGGCTCCACCCTTAGTATAAGACGCGCATAGCTAAAATGATGTGATGTCATCTCTTGCTTTTATAACTCCATGAGCTCTATAGTAGTTCAATGACTAACATTTAGTTGATTAGAATACTAATGGCTTAGTATGTAGTTAGCTGGTTAGTTGTTTGTTTTGCAGCTAAGTATGTAGCTGTCTAGTAGCTTTCATCCAGACGTTAAAAAATATGCGTGATTTAGCTGGTAGCTATTTATAAAAAAAAAAAAACAGATTAAAAATTGTAAAGGTCATGTTCCCTCGACATGGGCATCCCTGGGCATTCACAGTAACTACGTGTCATGATTATTGCATTGACCTTCTGGATATTACTGTGCAAAATGTTATTTGTCACATATATACTGTAATTAACTGTGTTGTATGTGTTTATACTGTATGTGTGAGAACCCTTATTTTGATATGTGTGTCCTGAAAATCAAATCCTGTATAAATCTTATCATTTTACATTTAATTTTAGATATTGGCAATAAAAGAAAGAAACAAAAAGCTTTATGAAAATATGTTCAGACTGTGGGTAATATAAAGAAATTCATCATCTATTACTGATGATATGAGTGTTTTTTTTTCATATGAATCAATGTGTCTCTGTGTTTCTCTGAAAGAAGAAACTCTGAAATGACTTGCTGCAGGACAATATTGATATTGCAAAATTAATGTGAACTGATGTAGTACTACATAAAATCTCATTAAAAGTTAGTAGCAATGTATTTTTATTCATTAGATTGTGATATGACAAAATGAAATAGTGAACATGCCATCAGCTTTGATAAGCCTCTGGCTTTTTTTTTTTTTGTTATGATAATTAAACTTCCAGTGTGATGTGAGCATTTTAAATGCACCAACAAAGCAAAAGGCAAATCCAAAATGTCACTGTTGCAAGATAAAAGTGGAAAAAAAAGGGACAACCCACCCTCTGAAATGTGATTGTGATTGACAGCACTGAACAAACTTGGGTGAGTCATGCATTGTTACCTTAGTCATAAGTTACTTTACATAATGAAAGATACATGAAAATCACGGTATAATGTCTCTCTAATTTTCTCAGTATATTTGAGACTATCCTGAAAAATTGTTCTTCATAGCCATACGAACAGATGAATTTAGAAGCAGGAAATGCAAGTGTACTGTATATACTACTACTAATCGACTTCTCACTTTAAATGTGGATTTTTTGTCTTGCATTTTTTTCCTTGCATCCTTTTTCAAAAATATAATGACCATTATATTGAAACAGCATGATACATTTGTAATTATGTTGTGACCATGCCAATTTATTTAAGTAAAGGTAAAGCAATAGTTAAATTATTCATTGCATTTAATTGATAGAAACTTTGTAAGTGTTTGCTGCACAAAATGGATTCAGATTTAAAATTTATATTCTGTATTGTGAGATTTGATGACACTTTTACACCAAAATTTTTACTAAAGAAGGGAATAGTCGTATAATCATGTTTTCTCATGTAAATGACCATGTCTTGCTTGTAGTATAACAGCAGAAACACAACCATTATCTATTGTCTGCCCTGAGAAAAAGCTACAACATCTCACTCCCGCCCCCCCCCCCCTTTAGCTCCTGCCCCGCCATTAATATTCCTCTATATACACAGTACCTTACTGGGAATTACTGCAGATTTACCAGCACAAAAAAAAGCACAAAACTGCTCCTTGCAGAATGATTACAATGACACATGATGACATATTTTCTTTTATTCAGTTGCAATTTTAATCATAGTTTGAATCCATCTGAGGAGTAACAGCACGCTGTGGGAATGTATACACACATGATTACTGTGGCTTCATGTCACTCCTGTGATGGACGAAGGAAAAGTATTTATATTTTTATTTTTTGCTTTTTTATTATATAACCAAAATATGCAGGGAAGATGAGATAATATAATATTGATTGTCAGATATTTTGCCCCCCTCCATGATCTAAGTTTCTATGGCAATGCGAGTGCTTTTTTATGTGGTATTTTTTTCCTCATTCTGTTCAGTCTTAAAACCCTGCGCCTTACAGCCAATTGTTTTTTAAAAGGTTTAAAAATTTTTTTTTACACTTTTACCTGTAACTTCAGAACTGCTTAATAAAAGACCTACATCTTGCTTCAAGTTATTTGCTTCTAACAATGCAATTTCTTTTTCATTATTATCATGGAGTTATTAAACACTATATTTTAAGAAAGGCATTTTTTTCACATGGATGTCTCTGAATAGATGCAGAGACAGAGAAAGTCTTGGGTGTCTCCAGTAAGATGAGAGAAACAAGACTTTCTGCAGCATATTGAAAATAATATAATAGTATTTTTATGAACTGGAATATGTTTTTTTGTCACAAAACCAAATATGTATATCACACTCATTAAACAAAAAAAATTATGGTTCGGAGCTGATCATGTGGTCATGGGCTCAGTACTGCCTGTAAAGCAATTAACACATTTTTCAGATCTTAGCTCATCTGTTAGCGTATCTCCAGTAAAATCTGCATGAGAATGTGTGTGTGTGTGTGTGTGTGTGAGTGTGTGTGAGAGAGAGAGAGACAGGTACAGAGAGAGTAAGAACAGGATATGAAGTGTAACATGCAAAAGTAATTAAATCAAGAAATTTCAATCAGCCTACACCTCATGTCTTTGGTCTGTAGGAGAAAAACGGAAAAAGGAGGAAGATCACCAAGTACAGGAAGAACATGCAAACTCCACGCACACAGACGTCCCTGCAGACTATGTTGCACATGATTGCATGCAGTGCTGCTGCTATTCCTCAATTACTGCAGCATTATGAGAGCCTCCAATTTCTTTAAAAAAAATTCCTTGTTTGAACCAAGATGCTGCTTGAATTTCCTAAACAATGAATCATAACCTTAATTTACTGCTACCCATATTTGTAAATATTCCTTTTGTCATTCTCTCTTTCTAAAACTTAATATGTATGAACCCACATGCTTCTGAAACAAAAATAAATCAATGTTACACACATCTTGTATCACAGAACATACTGTGCAACACTGTATGTCTAATAAGTTGAAACATTTCAGTAAAATTATTGAAAATTTCAGTATATAAAGATAATATTTCATATCTCTAAGTAGATGGATGACTCTGCAGAAAAAATATATACTGTGAACACAGCCACCTTTTAGTTTTCTGCACAAGAATAATTTTGTCACCTCTGTGTTTTCTTTCACAACATCTAGTCATTATCATTTTGCTGTGATTCAAGTGAGTGGGAAAATATAGCAGATGGATTCAGCACTGCTTTGTGGCAATGAGCACCACCAGGGGGCCTACGTAGGCTTTCTCAAATCAGGCTGGATGTGGAAACACTGTAGATGGTCATATTGTCAAGCACTGATGTTACTCTAGAGACTTTTAAATGGCATCCCTACTTGTGAATGAGACTATGTGTATGTGTGTGTGGTAATTGGCACTGGCAATAATCCTATAAAAATTCTCAGCCTTAGAGAGGACTATACAAAAATGCACAACATATGTGAATAACAAGCAGGTTGCTTTACCACTATAATCATTTCAGGTTCTTGGAGCCTAAATGGTAGTGGGTAGCAGTGAGGTAATGTGAATATGTACTATGGTTTGCTAAAAAATTCTCTTGCACTGTTACAAAGATTTTTTTCTCTAGCACTATCAGATGCACAAGACAGTGTCAGACAGTGCTACTCTGCTCACCTTTAAGTGTCTAGAGATATAAAGCTACTGGGTGGAATTTAATGGTTATAAAACCAAAGTCTGTTATAGTGATAGAACCAATCTAAAATCATCCTATTTGTCTTTGGAAACTTATTTACAGATTTTAGCCTATGTGAAATAATCACAATGAGCAATCTGACAAACTCCATGCACACAGAGACGGAAATGGAACCCGGATCCTGGATGCAAGTGCAAGGCGACAATGTTAACCACTACACCACTGTCCTGCCTTATATACATAATATATACTGTAAATATTGTATTACAATAAAGTAAACTTGATTCTGGTACACTATATGGCCAAAGATATGTTGCACATCCACGTTTAGGTCACTTTATTTCTTCCATTCCAACCATGTCTTTATAGAGCTCCCTTCTGAACAGGGGCATTGTTATGCGGGAACAAGTTTAAGCTTCTTAGCTTCAGTAAAGAGAAATTCGTTATGTTTTACCATATAAACATTGTAGTCAATCATTTGCTCTGTGGCAAAAAAAATAAATAAATAAAAATTGGCACATGTTGGCGTCATTATTGGTTTCTATTAAGATGGGGTAAATACTGTAGGAAGAAAAAATATACTAAAAAACAATTCTAAGCAGTAAATGAGTAAAGAGCTATTGTTTTGTTGGCTTACAATTTTCAACCAAAGTACCACTTAGTAAATTAATATTTCTTGATAACTTAGTTAATAACTTACCTGAAACCTGAATTAATTTATTATTGTTACTCAGTTAGTCATTTAATCATTATCATTAAAAAACAACAGTTTTAAGATTTTCACATGCATGGTTATGATTATAGCTCAATGTTACATTTGGACTTAAGTGCTTGACAAAAATATTTACTGTTAATAGTTAATGCTTTTGTGAGAAGTGTTTTAAGAACATTGCTTGAGTACAAATACAAATGAAATGAAAAACAAAAAAAACAACAAAAAAATTTTCAGACAGAATTTCATAATTGCATGGTCTCTCTACAAGAGACTAACTTCCTTCCACAGATTCTAAACATAAATAAAATATAAAATGGTCACACAATGATCTATGCACACAAATAAAAAGTTTCAGACTGAATAATATAAATCTGTGTCTTTATTCCACCATCTGAACCACACCATCAATCCTCTACAATATCCCTGTTAGTCTCTGCTTGCATAATACAAGCAAAAGGTAAAACTCATTTTGTGAACATAAGAAATCAATATATTTGGATGAATAGAAGGAGTAGAGTGAAATAAGAGACTTCAGTTTAGCTATACGGTCAGTGCATGTGTATGACTGAAGGTAGAAGAAATTGATTTCACCTACAGCAGTGTGCACCAGGCCACTCTAGCTGCTAAAGCTGTCATTGATATATGGCTTATTTTTTATGTAATGTAAAAAAAAAAAAAAATCAAGCATATGTTTGGCAATAGCTTAAACGTTTGGAATATGCTGTATACAAATTTATCTAAAACACACAGCCATGTCAATTCATCACTTTTTAATTACCATTAATCAGCCATTGAGTTAAAAAGGGTTATATGGTATGACTGTGATTTCCATCCATCTATCCATTGATGCCCAAGTGATCAAGTGATAGCTGGCCACAATGATTTTATGCTAGTGGTCATTGCTGTAGCAGAAGCTTTGTTGCTGACGACTCCAAACCTCACAATGTTCAACAATCAAATGTTTCCATACATTACCTTTGCTGGAAAATCATAGCCAAAACATGCTGCCACCCGTATGCCTCACATCAGAGGTAATCTTTTCTTCATATACTGTGCCAACATTAACTACTGTGACAGCAGGCCTACTGCCAGAGCGTCAACACTCCTCGGGACAGTGGGACAGCGAAAGTACAGTGCACATTTAACACCATGGCCAACACCACAGCACACGGATGGGGGTGGGGTTGTTTAGTCATCCTCAGTGAATTTCAGCTCACTGTCCTGCTGCCATTGCCTGGCTACAAATAGACTGCCAGAACACTGGTAGGGTTTGTCACATATGCATAGTATGCATACGATGCTCTGATAGCTTACGTACTTTATGTCTTTCATGGTATAGCAGATGAAGAAGTCGATGAGCTGTTAAAAATAGAGATTCTAGCATGCTGTGGACTCACCGTCAGTCAAGCGGCCACAGAGCTCCACTGCTGGACTTACCGCCTTGACAAGCCCTCTGAAGTCACAGTTTGACACTCTGTTTGCATGAAGTGATGGAGAAGGTGGTCATGGATCAATTTATGCATTCCCTCGAGTGGAGGAAAGAATGGCTGTTTGCATGTGGTAACGTGTGGTCACCACCTTGACCCTTAATAATAATAATAATAATAATAATAATAATAATAATAATAATTATTATTATTATTATGCATTTTTTGCCTTTTTCCTGTTTCTGTACAGTTCCTCCCATTTTTATGCAACATTAACATGCATCAAGGTTAACAACCAGACAGAGGGGAAGGGTTTGAGAAGAGCCTGTCTCTGCCTTGTCTCCTTACTTGATCCAGTAAAAAAAATTGCTTCTCCAAAGTGAATAAATAAATTTATGTGAGAAAAATTATACTGAGAAAAGTGAACTATGAGCCATCACACATGCCATCTCATTCCCTCAGGCCCCACACAAGCCTTTGAAGAGCATTAAAGGATGATGTCACTTGAAAGGCAAAAGTCTGTGAGGGGTTGAAGTTTCATATCGACAGATCAGTGTGTCAAAGCTAAGTTTCCCTTCATTCAGAATAATAAAATGCTTCCTAAACATGCCAATTCAGATTATTTTTCAAATTGTTCTAATACTATAATCAAAAGATCTCCATCAGCAATAGGGCACTGTATATGATAACTAATATTTAGTTCATTATTTTAAAAATAATTAATTAATTATTCCCCTTGGTCATTAATGCAAAACATCTTGCTGGTCAAGGAGAACTGTCACTGTCTATTATCACTTATACTCAGTATTCTGTGCACAATAACATGCATTCACCTTTCTGGCAACGGTTTGGGGAAGACCCACATATGCGTGTGATGGTCAGGTGTTCACAAACAGTGCTGTGCAAAAGTCTCATCCCTCATTTCTTTATATTGAATAAATTAATGTAGATAATAGAAATGGTAACAAATGTTTTACCATGACAGGCTACAAAGATAAAGATACAATTAAAAAACTGGTATATTATAACAACCTTACCGACAACGTAATTTTCCCTCTCATCTGTTCCAACCACTCAGCATTCACTATCCAATGCTCATCACCCGCCTGATCATCTGTCATCATCTGCATCTATTTCTCACTGTTTCACGCGTTAAGTTAAATTTTTTTTATTTTTATGCTTGAATGATTCCTAGGCCACTGTGTAGTTTAACTAACAAAATAATTCCTCTGAAACTGATCAGGTAGAGGACTGAACTGAAAATCAGAACCAAAACTGATGAAAGAAAGATGAAAGGAATGACTGCCAAAAATTTTGAACTATTTCTTAACTTTACATTAAAAAAAGAATTTGTCTGGCTCTTTGGAAGCAAATCATGAAGTTAGTGGCGGCTCAAGTCCTTTGCACAGTACTCTATTCTTAAACAGTTAAACCTTGGATTGCGAGCATAATTCGTTCCGGAAGTGTGCCTGTATATCAAATCACGCTTATATCAAAGCGAATTGTGGTTTGTTCCATAGCCCAAACATATTAATATAAAAATAATTAATACAAAATATAAAGTAAAAATAAAACAAATTAACCTGCACTTTACCTTTAAAAAGATTCATGACTGGTGTTAGACGATAGAAGAAGCAGGAGCAGGGGAGCTACTGTGTAGGACGACTTTCACACATACACATACACACACACACACACACTGTCACGAAGCAGAGCGGAACGAGGTGAATCCAAGTGCAGATGTTAGACTAGAGCAAGGTAGGAATGCGGAAGCGGGGGTCAATACCGGGAGATCAGTCAACGCAGCGTCTAAGCCAAATTGTAAAATGAGAGCCGTAGTCAAAAGAGGAAGCGCTAAATAATTAACCGGGAAATCAAGCAGCGAAGTAACAATCCAAAAAAAAACGAGAAACGAAACCAGGAGATCAAAGAGCGAGGCAAACAAAACCGAGACGAGAAACCGTAAGCGAAAAACGAGAAAGAAACCGAGCTTGGCAACGTGAAACCAGAAGAGATAACAAACGCTAGAAAATCGAGGCACGAAACACACAAGATAATTCAGCGATTTAAGCAGCGCGCAGAGCATGCTTAAATCGCTGGAGTAATCAGCGGAGGATAGGAAACAGGTGTGCAGGAGGGGTGGAAACGGGACCGTGGGAAAAAGACACGAGACAGGTAAGAAAAACAAAGGTACGTGTCGACGGTGACAGCGTGGGAAAAAGTGCAGACAGGACGTGAATCATGACAGTACCCCCCTCCTTACGAACGCCTCTGGGTGTTAGGGCGAGGAGCCTCAGGGAAGCGTTTATGAAAGTGTGATATAAGCTTGGGGTCTAGGACAAACTTGGAGGGGATTCAGCTTCTCTTCTCAGGCCCATAGCCCTCCCAGTCCACCAGGTACTGGATGCCTCTACCTCGGCGGCAAGCTTTCAGAAGTCGGCGGATGGTGTAGGCTTCTGCGCTGTCTACGATACGGGGAGGAGGCAGAGGGTGGGTGGGGGCTCTTAATGGGCTTGAGGCGAGATGGCGTAGCTGGGATACATGAAATGTGGGGTTTATTCTTCGCATGGTTGAGGGGAGCAAGAGTTTGACAGCGCAGGGATTGACGACCTTGGTAATTGTGAATGGACCAACATATCGGGGAGAGAGTTTATGGGAGATGGTCTTTAGTGGAATGTCTCTGGTGGCGAGCATGACTCTCTGACCCACCCTGTAACTTGGAGCTTGAGAATGTCTCCGATCCACTTGTTTCTTGTAGACCTTGCTGGATCGTAGTAACGTCCTTCTAGCTTGTAGCCAGGTCTTCTTACATCGTCAGATGAAATGCTGCGCTGATGGGACGTTAAATTCTTCCTCCAGGGAAGGGAACAGAGGTGGTTGGTAGCCCAAGCAGCACTGGAAGGGGGACAGGCCAGTGGATGAGGGTGAAATCCAGATGATAGACTAGGGGTAGCTCCGAAAAGCTTCCAGAAAGCCTTCCAGAATTGAGAGGTGAACTGCGGACCACGATCAGAGACGATATCCTTGGGGAGGCCATGGAGCTTAAAAACGTGGAGGATCATGAGTTCTGCAGTCTCCTTGGCGGACGGGAGTTTTGGAAGGGGAATGAAGTGGGCTGCCTTGGAGAACCGATCCACTATGGTCATGATACAGGTGTGGCCATCAGAGGGGGGTAATCCTGTCTCAAAATCAAGCGCAATATCGGACCATGGATGGTACGGGGTTGGTAACAGTCTGAGGAGGCCTGCTGGGGCTGTGTTGACATGTTTATATCGCTGACAAACATCACAAGCTGCCACAAAGCCCTGGACATCCTCCTTTATGGTTGGCCACCAAAAACGCTGCTGGACTTGGGACAGGGTTTGGGCAGAGCCAGGATGGCAGGAGAATTTGGAGCAATGTGCCCATTCCAGGACCTGGGAGCGTAGAGTGAGTGAGACAAATAGACGATTAGGGGGTCCATTACTGGGGCCTGGTTTGTGGGACAAGGCCTGCTTCACCCTAGTTTCTATATCTAGCTCAGCCACTGCAAGCAAGCAAGGTGAGGGGAGGATGGTGTTACTGGTGGTGGAGATTTGGAGACTTGGAGAGAGCATCTGGTTTAGTATTCTTAGATCCTGGATGGTAGGAGAGGATGAAATTTAACCTGGCGAAAAATAGCGACCAACGGGCCTGGCGGAAGTTCAGCCTCTTGGTGCCTCGTAGGTACTCAAGGTTTTTGTGGTCGGTCCAGACCAGGAATGGAACCTCCGTTCCCTCTAGCCAGTGTCTCCACTCCTCCAGGGCTAGCTTGATGGCCAGGAGCTCGCGATCTCCGATGCCATAGTTTCTTTCGGTGGGAGTTAAGTGGTGGGAGAAGAAGGAGCAGGGGTGCAGTTTGTTGTCATGGGACCTCTGAGAGAGAGAATGCCTCCTACTCCCGTGCTGGAGGCCAAATTGTAAAATGAGAGCCGTAGTCAAAAGAGGAAGCGTTAAATAATTAACCGGGAAATCAAGCAGCGAAGTGACAATCCAAAAAAAAACGAGAAACGAAACCAGGAGATCAAAGAGCGAGGCAAACAAAACCGAGACGAGAAACCGAAAGTGAAAAACGAGAAACAAAGCGAGCTTGGCAACGTGAAATCAGAAGAGAAAAAAAACGCTAGAAAATTGAGGCACGAAACACACAAGATAATCCAACGATTTAAGCAGCGCGCTGAGCATGCTTAAATCGCTGGAGTAATCAGCGGAGGATAGGAAACAGGTGTGCAGGAGGGGCGGAAACGGGACCGTGGGAAAAAGACATGAGACAGGTAAGAAAAACAAAGGCACGTGTCGACGGTGACAGCGTGGGAAAAAGTGCAGACAGGACGTGAATCATGACACACACACACACACACGGAATCACTACTCTAAACAGAATAATCTCCCCCACTGCTACAGCCTTTTAAAGTTTTTTTTCTTCACGAAGGCCGTTGCAATGAGGGGAAGTGTTACTAAAGAACATTCACTACGCTTGGACACACACACACACAAAGCACACACATTCACAATGTTATAGTAAACACACGCGCATGGATGGTTGGTGATTAATCATTCTCAGGACAGTTGTTCTGGTGATTTAGGCTTTAAAGCGCAGCAGTATAGGAAATGTGAAGGGGAATTACAATGACCATGGAAGAGGACATAGAAGCATCCACCTGACACAAGTCATATGGCATGTTATGGGACACAATGTGGTGACCAGTTCTTGTGCTTCCAGAACCACCATTTCACAATTTGAGTCTTGGAATATGTCTGTGCCAACAGGGAAGAAAATCTCCATTGATGGAATAACCTGGTCATTCACTACAATCAGGTCGTCAGCCGACTTTATTTTATTGCCACATAATGTTGCTGAGCCGCGACCTGACCAACTGAAGCAATCCCAAATAATAGTGATTCACACATATTTTAACATCATTTAATGATAAATTATAATTTATTAAATTTTAAACATTGTTTATACAGAAAATCTGAGAAAATAACATTCTTTATTAAACATGTAATTTTCTGACTTATACCATACACACCTACTGTCCAACATTGTACACTTTTATAACTTGTATCTAAATTATTCAGCAAAACTGCACATAGATTGCCCATAAAAAAAATCAATGTCGTTCAGTGCACTGCAATTCTTGCCTGAGTGTAGATGGGCTTTATTAGCACACTGACCATCCTCTTATCCAAATAGTTGTGTTTTCTAGATAATTTTTAAATGAGATGCATCAAGTCCGCTTTAGATGCAGAAGGAATGGTAATCTTATGCAAACCCTTTTTAAAACAAAGTAAAGAATAAGAATGAAAATATAACTGAGAGCATGACAGGTGACCTAACTTCAGAAATACTTTGAAGGTTTGCCTCATGCTGTGAATGGCCATTTGACATGGCCATTTTGCCTTTGACATGTGCACTGCTAAGTACAAAGAAGTTCAATAAAAAAGTAGTAAATAAAAAAGCAGTAAAAAAAACAACAATAACAAAACAAACAAATCAATCAATCAATCAGTCAATCAATTAAACAACATGCAGTTTGCATGAGATCTGCATACATTTTGTGCACTATTCATAATTATCAAGAAAAACATAATATTAATACTAGCCTACATAATAATAATTTGAATGTAATCAACATACAGTATAAATCTAATCAATAAACCATTAGTATTACATGGCCTATTAATGTGCAAATAATCTGCCTAATTTTTGCCTATTTAAGAATGACAGCCTCCATCTTGTAAATCAATCAAATTTAATTTATTGCACATTATATATTATTATATATTTATTATTATATATTCAATATTTTAGTACAGGAGTGTGGGATTTTCACAGTAGCAGGAACAGGTATCCATGATGTTTACATTATCAGGGTAACTCACGGAGGAATAGATGCCTGTATTTATGATGTTACACAATTCTGTATTCTGATTTGCAGGAAAAGAATGTTGGAACCTTCTTAAAATGTACAATGTGATGTCCTAATGACTCAGAAAAAGAATATCATAACCTAGAGAAGGAATGGAGACATAAGCTGAACAGTTAGCAGACTGCATGGAAAACTGTTTAAGTACGCAGACTATAGTGCAGCACAGCACTGCTCTGGTTTCTAATAATATATTAAGAGAAAGATTATATTAAGTGATACTTTGAACTGGAAGTATACTGAATGAGGAATCATTTTGAGGGAAAATTAGTATTGCAGGAAAGATTATATTGAGTGAATGGAGTTGCATGTAGTTTACATTGAGAGCATGAAAAAGAAGGCACTTGAGTCACAAATCTAGGTATGAATGACCGGAGGGTTGAGTTACTCATTTAGGTCCTTTTAATTAAGAATGACTGACCTTGAATTAATCTGGGCCCCTTAAGGTTGCTTGACTAGTCCTCTATGTTTTACACAAGCAAATCCCATGCATATCCCATCCCTGATTTCTGCAATTGAGTCCATAAATCATGAATCAAGGTGCAACAAGAGGCTTTCAAGTCAAACTGGGACTTGTGATGAAAATTCTCATGAATGATCGTGTAAAAGTGATCAACATTAACAGTACAAGTTCTGAGGAAACTTTGTATCATGATGGTGTAGCAGTGGATTATATTGAGAAATAAAGCTAGTTGTTACTCTCATAACTGTTTTCTGCATAATCAAAACTATGCCACAAAAATGGCAACAAAAATGCCACTCGTATTTACATCTAGTGCTGAACCCCCATTATGACCCCATTTCTTCCTAATTACTTTCATTTTGAATAATAAAATAATGCACATATTGTTAGAATATCCTAATCTACTGATCAAGTCCTGCAGGGATACAACATTTCCAACAAATTTTGATGTGAAGTATTTCAGTATTCCCTGCTTCAGCAGCTGGCCTTGGTCCAGCAAAACTTTCTGACAGGCTTTCAAAAACAGGTCTGTCTCCCTGTGGGTGCCCTTTTGTGTAAGGTTATATGTTATCCATGAAAAAATGTCAGCTAAGGTGCAGGGAGAAAATAATGCTCTTGAAACTGACAAAGACACTTATAGATCACAGCTTTAATCTAAAGAAGAGAAAAGGGACAAAGGCAGGTTTTATTTTATGGATCAAGGGCTCTAGACTCTAGTCCTAGGGCGACATATTGAATGGCACATGAATGCAAGGCTGAGGAACCTGGCCTCATGAAAAAATGAATGGATTTTTATAAGAAAAATATTGTATTTTATATGATTTCATAAAAATGCTATCCATTAGCATGATTCATACTTTTAATGCAATGCAAGCTCAATTGATAACTGTTTTGTTTATTCATTAGTTTAATGTAATGGGGTGAAATACACAACTTACTTATTTTCACAGGTGCACTGCAAGCCATTCTGCAGGTCATTGTTGTCACCAACCATTAAAAAAAAACTGTTGTGTTCATCTTTTGCTATGCACAGTGTATCATCTGTGCTCTGTCCTCTTCATTAATTGAAAAAGACTACCACAGGAGGTGGAGCATTGCACAGTGCAACAGGTGGGCTACAGTCATCAAAAAAAGTGAGCTATCTGGTAATGGAACGTGGCAAGTGGCCCCTGAGTGTGTATGGAAAGTCTTTCAATTCAATCTGGCCTAATTTTGGGTTTGCTCACAAGAATATCACACTGACACAATATTGTATTGGAAAAACACAACCACTGGTATTTTATAACAAATTATTGAACATATCTGTTTTTTAAACTAATACATTATCAAAAATATGTATAAGTCTATGAACAGTATATAATAATCTTATTATTTAAATCAATTAAACAATTAGTATATTACATACATAGTGTAACATGCACACACCAAACAATTTATAAGGAGACCTTGTTCATTCATGCAAATCTAATCTAATTAGTTAATATGCACCAGCAGCTCAAAACACAAAAAACATGTAAGCACAGGTCAGAAGTTGTCTAAGGCCAGGGTGTTGCCAGACAGTGTGGCCTGTGTATGTCTCTTAAACTCCTGTGTAAGACTCTTAAACTCCTGTGATTTTTAAGGATAACAGTCTCTAGAGTTTGCACAAATTGGGGAAAAAAAGAACTTTCTGTGAGCAATACTTCTCTGAGTGGAAACAGGCTGTTAATGAGTGAGGTCAGAGATGAATGGCCATACTGTTTCAAGCTGACAGAAAATCTACAGTAACATAATAACCACTCTTTACAACAGAGCAGAAAAGAGTCTCTGTAAACACAATTTCGAATGGCATTCCTAATAATTCCTAAAAAAAATACGAGTTGCATTGCTTTAATGATTAATATTTTGTCTGTCTGCCCCTCCCACCCCTTTCATGGACTCCATTCTTTTTGCATCAGGCAGAAGGTACTGTGTAACCACTACCAGACTCTGCAACATTTTCTTCCCAGAGGTACAGTAGTTCAAATACTTTACTGCCAACCCCTTCAAAATCTTCTATCATAGAACCATGACTGCACATTATAAAGCTGGTATGGGACACTTTACAAGACTCGTTTCAAAAGTTTGGGGTCACTTTCTAACTCCATGATCGTTCCTGATTTTTATTTCTTTCTACATTGTAAAGGAATGCT